>PISX010006950.1:0-47725 GCA_004024625.1 Mellivora capensis | reverse complement strand
TCTTAAAAGTACACAGCTCTCCTAAAAATCTCAAAAACAGATTGGGTTTTCTACCATCCCCTCAAGCTTTTCCAACTTTCTATTTATTTTTCTAGTTAAGGGTTTCTTAGGAGTTAATGCTAAAAGTCTGCCACCAGCCAGCCTTCCCAAGTGTGTGTTCAGTTTCTTTTCATTATTTTCTACCACTATGACATTTTCTAACTAATTCAGTCCTGTGTGACGTTTTTAAATTACTCAACACATCTACATGTAGGAATGACTACGGAAGAACTCAGTAATAACTTTACAACTTTGCATTTCTTCTATTATAGCTTTATCCCATGTAGTCTCAAATTTAAATGTGTTAAAATCCAAATGATAACTCAAAGCTTCTCTGGGTTGCCCAGATTTCATTTAGGAAATCCTCTCATCTGTCCCAAATTTCAGATTCACAATGCACCAGAAAGTCCTCGCTTCTATTTTCTAACAATTAATATTAAGTTAAACTTCATCTGAGAATTTCCCTTCCTTCAGGCCATTCTGCACACGGCCTGCTGACAGCACACTGCTCTCCTGCCTGATGGCAATCGCGGATTCTGTTCCACAGAGAGCTGCATGGAAAAGCTCCACTCTACTCAGACCACACTACCTTAAAACCCCCAAATGGTCAGAACTGTTATTATCTACACACTACAAATAATCCCACTGTTTCAAAATATGCTTAAGGTGGCCGCGGAAAGATCGGAACTCCGAGATCCCCACCATGCTCCTTAAGAAAATGCTTCACCCAGACAAAAATAACTTGGCTAGCCCTTAAGAAACCTTCAAAGGCATTCATTTAGCAGATTTGTATATGGAGGTATTGCCTCTCAAGAATAGCTGTTCAGAGTGGCTGTAACTTCATATAACTGATGAGAGAAGGGGAGAGTGCCTTACATCTTTCTTTTCCAAAGTGTTGCTTCATGATTACCATCTAGACCCTGCTGGGCTGAACAGATTGGTTCGATAATTACATACAATAACTGCAGTGGGCAGGTAACCCTCAGCTGGCACAGGGCAGCTCCCCTGTGAGAACTTCCATATGCAAACTGCACTGATGGAGTGCATTAGGTACATCTTTCCTGCCGGTGCACAGGCCTGATTAACGCCAGCCAAGACTCCAAGGTTAGCATGTCAGCAGATTTGTGATGCATTAGGCAGGAATAAACACAGACACTTTTGTTCATTCGGACCAAAATTAAGGAGGAATATTTCACTACTATATTGCTTTCCATACAGGAAAGAATGCATTTTCCAATTTTAAGGAGACAGATTTTTAAATTCTCATTATAAAGGGAGCTCTCCAATACATTCTACCCAAGAACCTAGTGCATTCATCTTGTTCTCAAGCTTATTTAATAAAAAAGAGCTATCTTAATCTCCATGCAAGTAAATTACATAGGAATGAAAATCAGCCAGTATTCAACCAACCAAAAACAACAACAACAACAACAACAACAACAACAAAAACACCTGTATTTTAAGCATCCATGCAATAGGTAAAGTACTGAATTTCATCAGACCACACTCCAGCTGGGTATCTCCTGCCCAACTTTTCTAAGAATGTATTTAGTTTTGCAAAAGGGACCCATGTCTATAGGAAAAGACCAGTTAAAAACAACAACAACAACAACAACAACAAAAACCCTTCATGTTTAAAAGCATCTAAGTGTGTTACTGATTCTATAAGGCAATGAGTAAAATTCCAAAGAATTCACTGGCAGCTTCTTTCTCCTGATTATCTCCTAATGCTTCATTTTGTTATTTGTCAACATCTTGGGCTTCAGATCGTGCACATTTTGGTTCTTTCTGAACAGAAAACGGTTTCAGAAAGGGACTACGTGAATCTGATTCTGTCATGTTCCACTCCAGGTCCCACAAAGTGCCTCTGCATTTATAAATGAAATCAAAATATTATACGACACACCAGAATGACTTATAAACTTAGAATAGAGTTTTCTTTTAATTCAGCACAGCTAAAATATCTGCAGAAAATTAGGTTTATTTCAAAGGGCATTAGCGTATGTATTACACATTGTATTTCTGAAGTGTTCAGATATGCTAGGCTAAAATTTAGTTAATTAGCAGCTTCTCACTTCCAGCTTAGAAACAGGAAGACAAATCAGCTAGATGCATTTGGACTGATAATTTACTAATAGTCTAAACACTGACTAGAGACCACTTAGAGACTTAAAGCTGTTTTAACAGGACAAAGAATAAAAATCTTGTGTGGCAAAAACCGAACACCCGTTCATTCTTTGCTTCCCAGGTCACACATCAAAAGATCACCTCTAGATGCTTTCAACAGCCTCTAAGAAAAGCCAATCAGACCCACGGCTATATCAAAGGTGAGTAGTATTTAGGACTGTTGTTGGTTTTTAACTATTTATTACAAAAATCACAAATGTTTATTATAGAAACTTGAATATACAGCCTAAAATTTCTAAATGTTTGGTACTGTACATGTGTGTCGATGAACAGAGAACTCTAAATACGATTATTTAGAGACTGCACCAATCGGTTTGTCTTATTTACTTAAGGCCACCTGAAGTCACCGTGCAAATGGTACGTACTTTATAAACTAATAGCATTATTTATTTAAGTTCCTACATTCATTAATAGCAACCAAAAAAATATTGTTACTCGACAGTAACTAAAAAATCACAGAACACATATCTTCTATGAAAGCAAAGCAGACGCGTGTGTTACACAGTACTAACAAAACCAGTGGAGTCAGTCAGAATTCACAATGGAGGCAGAAAACGCTTGGCTGGAAACAGGAGGCTGAGAGAACTGGCTCAGTGTTTCTCAGCTGGGGTGGGAGAGACTAGAACTCAGAGCCCTTCGCTCCTGCTCCAGGGGCTGTCTCTGACCCACGCCGCCTCCCTTACAGTTCCCGGCGGCTGTGCTCTCACGTTAGCGCCTCGCTTCCGAAAGAGGGACAGTCCACAGAGCAGAGCCTCGTCCGCACTCCTGTTTCTCCCTTCTGCACGTGCTCCCAGACGGCAGGGACGACGGCTCCTCACCTGTGGAGCTCTCGTGGGGCCTAGCATGGTATTTTACACAGAAATACCTGCGGGACTGCAGCTGCCGAGCAACCATTCAACTCGTGTTGTGATAATGAAGAGATGACTTCCTATTTCGCACCAAGCTTTCTACAGCCTGTGTGACGTTGAAGTGCACATTAAGTCACTACAGATATATTTCGAGAAAAAGCAGGAAAAGGTCAGACATAATCAGAGAAAGGAGAAATGAAAAGATGGGAAGCGGGTCAGGAAGTGAGTGACTTAAAAAGAAGAGCAGATTAATTTGGAGAATAATCTAAAAATATTCTGCTAGAATGCATTAAAGTGATTTATTATTTTAAATGAGTTCTAGTGATAAAGGCTGTAACAAGAATCTTGACTATTACAACTTCCTTCCGCAGTAACACGGGCCTTCACGTTGCCGGGGCAGAGAACCCACCACATATTTACTAAGCAACTACTGTGTGCCTGGCAAGGTCACGGGCTACATTCTCAAGCTGAAAAATACATGCTAAAAAAACAGATTCAAGCAAAAGAGGAATCTTAGTTTTTACCAAAACATTAAACACATACACGTCAAGTTTTTACAACTGTTAAGTCCTGGAAGAAATCACTTCAGGCTTCTGCAAATCATCTTAAGGAAGCATCCAAGGTAAGCCCACATGCACGAACGCCATGTGGTGCAGTAGCAACGCACTATAAATGGAGCCCATGTGGGACTTCATTTTATCTGCAGTTGCTGTTGCTATTTGCTTACGTTCAGATGTCCTGTCAACACGTTTAGCTCATCTGCTCTGGAGGTAGGGAAAAGCAAGTACAACTTGTGAATTCCGCTAATTGTTAACAGGTCTGGGGGAAAGGGTTTAGACAAAGAAAATGTTTCCACATGTGACTAACAAAGTTTGGAATACTGTGTTCTTCACTAGTTCAAGTTCTCCACTCCTAAGATACCACAAGGAATGAAGAATTTACTGTTGTTATCTGACAATGAATTAATGCTATCACGTGTACAAGAGTGACCTGCCAGGCGACTGTGATGTGGGAGACGGTCTATGAGGAGCTGAGAAGGCGACAGTACAACACGCGTGGTCTTTTGTGGGGGAAGGGCATAGATTCCAGTGGCCCCGATATGTCACAACCACAAACAAGCTAAACTGTGTGTAAAAATAAGGGATGTCTGGGGAGTAGTATTTCAACCTCTGCCCCACCTAAACTCCGAAGAAATGAACACAAAAGAACAAGTAATATTTCAGCAGCAACAGTGACAGAGCCTCTCACCATAACCATTGGGAACTGGTGGCCAAGAAGAGTCAGACACTGCTAGAAAGCAACATGGGGCTCCTATGCACCCCTGAACCATACTGGGGAAAAGAATATGAGCAAACACCATTCAGAAATTTTCAACACTGACCTTCGATTTACAAAATATAAATAGGAAGCTTGAAAAGAAAGACTGGAAGAGCCCCTGGAAAAGACCTTCCCTATTCCCACACAGTCCCTCAACAAAATCAGAACATGTGATTCTGTTTCTTCCCTGGAGAAGAAGCTTGGAGAGAGAGGGCCAAATAACCATAATCATTCAAGACTAATTATTTTCAGCAATAAACAATGATTTACCAAAATAGATTACAAAAGAGAAAATGAGTAAAGCATAGCTAAGAGAAGAATCCCCAACAGGGTTTCTCTTACTTTGGGTTTAGATTTTACCAAATTTTGGCATCTTCTGGCCAGGAAGGGAATGGAACAGGTACTGAGGAAAAGACACGTAATCTGACCTGCAGTACCAGCTGAGCCATGGCTCTCCAGATCCTCCCAGAGTATGAACTACAGGCAAGGAAAGTCCCTTAGCAATGCCAAACCCTCAAACCCAAACTCTGAGGAAAAGCAAAACAGTTTCATCAAATGGGAAAGCCAAGGATTCACAAATACAATAATCTGTTAAGCCCACGTAAAGCTATTCTTTTCAATATTAATACGATCCAGAGAAGAAGCATGCCAACAGAGTTAGAATCCTTGGGGACAAAAAAGATTAAATAAATGGTCATAGCATGCAAAAGACAGCTGAAAATTCCACTCTGAAAGAAAACACAGTACTCCCAAAAGAAGAAAATCTTATAACATGCACTGGAGGCTTAAAAAAAAAGAAAAAGATTTTAAAAACTGAGTAAATGAGAAATGATAATTTAAAAAAGAAAATGAAGAGGTTACAAGGAAACTGCACAGCCAATAAATAGAATAATAATCACTACAGAACTCATAAATATATTAGAAACATCAAAAAACGGCAGACAGAGTTGACAACCAAATGACATGAAGGGAAGTTCTGTGGTAATTACAGATAATACAAAAGAAACAGATGAAGAATTAAGCACTTACCAGAAAATAGCCATAGAAGATGCGTATGATCTCTACACAGCCAGGGACAACTGCAAACATGACTGAGATACATGAAAGACCACCTAAATAAACACCTAGGTGTACCATATTCATGGACAGAAAAGAATATTGTGAAGATATCAATTCTTCCCAAATTGATAGAGTCAATACAATCTCAATCAAAATCCCAGAAGTATTTGTATAGAAATTAATAGGCTGAGTCTGATATTTATATGTAAAGCTGAAGGGCCAAGAATAGCTAAGACAAAAAGAAGAAGAACAAAGTTGGAGGACTTACACCATCATCATGGTATCATTATGAAGCCAGTAGTTCAAACAGTGCAGCTTGGCAAAAAAGATAAGTGGGCCAGTGGCACAGAACAGAGTTTCTAGAAGCAGACCCAAACACATATGGTTACCTGAAAGTCAGCTACCTGTTGTGGGGACATTACAGACTTTTTAATAAATGGTTCAAATCAACTGGTTATCCATAGGAGGTAAATAAACATAGACTTATACCATGCACAAAATCAGTTGCTGTGAAATTACAGACCTGAATACAAAAGATAATATTTCTTGATACTAACAAGAGTATCTTCACGATCTTGGTAGACAAAATTTTCCCAAGACAGAATACAAAATACTAACCATAAACAAGACTGATAAATTAGGCTTCACTAAAATGAAGAACTTTCCATTCATCAAGAGATATTACCACATTAATAGAATGAAAAGATAAACTACCAACTGTAAAAAAAAAAGTGTGTGATACATAGATTGTATATATACAAAGTAGTCAAGTCTGGCAAATCAAAAGAGAACTGACAACCTCCCCCTTTTTAATGAACAAAAGATGTGAAATGTACCTCATAGAAAAAGGGCAATGGAGACGGGGAGGCCTATGAAAAAGTGTTCAAAATCAATATTATAAAGGAGATTAAATTAAAACCACAAAGAAACACCAGGACACATCTACCAAAATGGGTAAAATTAAATATAATGCAATATCTGGTGTTGACAAGCAACTGAACCTCTCATAAGCTGGTGGTGAGAGCATCAACTAGGACAGCTGCTGGGAGAAACTGCTTGCAGCACCTACGAAAGCTAAACATAAGTAAGCCCTCTATCCCAGTACTTCTCTCATGGATATACCCACTTGAAATAAATACATGCAGTTTCCAAAAAGAAATTACAAGAATGTTCTTAACCAGCATTACTACAACTGCCAGGAACCAGAACCAGTATAAAACGTCAACCAACAGAAGAGATAAAGGAATTATGACGTACTCACATAATGGAGTGCCACACTAAACAGTAACAAGACATAGGAAACTTCTGTTGCACACAACAGCATGGAAATTCAGACATATAATGAATAAAAACCAGACCCAATAAAAGTACACATTGTATGGTGCTATTACTATGAATTTTCTTTAAATGGCAAAATTAATTTACAGTGTTGTAAGTTAAAACACTAGTTATTCTTTATGAAGGGATAAGGCCAAGAGGGGGCCTGAGAGAGGTTTCTGGGGCTCTTGATCTGGGGGATGTTTAAATGTGTACGCTCACCTTGTAAAGTTCAAATTGCACACTTACTTGTGCATTTTTCTGCACATATGTCATAATCTTACTTAAAAATATAGAGAAAAGGGACGCCTGGGCGGCTTGGTCAGATAAGCATCTGCCTTTGGCTCAGGCTGTGATTGTGGGGGCCTGGGGTCAAGTCCCACATCAAGCTTCTTGCTTAGCAGGGAGACTGCTTCCCCCCTCTGCCTGCTACTCCCCCTGCTTAAGCTTTATCTCCCCCTCTGACAAATAAACAAAATCTTAAAAAAAAAAAAAAATAAAAAAAAATATATATATATATATACACACACATAGGGGAAAAAAGCTACCTGACAAAATCCAGCCAAATAAAACAAGCTTTAAAATACAGAGCTCAAGCACCTAAGGAAAGAATCATTAGTAAACAATGAATCCCCTTGCATAGAAAACTAAGGCTAAATCCCTATCAGAAAACAGAAAGAAACATCTCAACTTCAACCATCTAAATTAATCTAAGGAAATACTGTTTCTATTATTCTAGCGTGCTAACCAAGTTAAGACTTCCACCAAATTGAGAGGGTTTATCTGGGGCTATCTAAGTAAAACTCCTGGCTGCATGGGGTGCCGTCTCCTCAAGAGACAGGAAGCTGTCCACCAGAGCAGCTGCAGGCCACTGGTTGGCAAGGGAAGGCCTTTACTCTTACTTGTCTCTTTGTACCATGTTCCAGGCTGAGTGCCAGCAGGGATTTATTTAATGGTTAATCATTTTTCAGAGAAACTCTAGGAAAGCCAACTAGCATAATATAACTTAAAAGAACTAAAAAAATGTGGGAGTGGAGAGAAGGGTATGTGCAAGTCATTCATAGGAAACAACAGTATATACTGTCTGAAAATAAAAAATGCAAATCGCAGGGCCACACTCCAGACCTACTCAATGAATCTCCAGAGATGAGACTCGAGAAATTCTAATGAACAGCCCTTTTTGTTGGCTTGGGCAGCAACTTAATCAAAACCTTACAAGAAAATAGCTAATGGAGGTATTAATGTCCTTTTAACTTGCTGAGTTCTTTCCAGTAAATTAAGCTGTTCTTAACCCAGATGGGACAGGGAGGAATTCTTTAAGGATGGAACTACATGCTATTGATCTTTATAGCCCCAGGGACCTAGCCTAGACCAGGTACATAAATTAGACCTTTATATTGTTGAATGTTGGTTTAAGAGTACACACTGAATCCAATAACTGCTGGAACTAGACTGCCCAATTCTAATGCAAGTGTTCAGTTCTAATCAACAATGAAAATCTTTGGCTGTGTACTTCCCAAGGGTAGATTGATACTTAGTTTTTTCCTACTTCAGCCTTATGTCATCCCAATATCCTGTGCTTTAAATAAAACTCTTGGGCTACTGAGGCTGAAAACGTTTTCAAGTCGTAAATTCATAGTTCACTCTAGTTTCCAAATTTACTGTACCATAATCAAGCATGGCTATTTAAAAATGGATAGAAACCTTGTTTCATTCCACTGCTAATCAATTCTCATAGGTTTTTACCATAATGGACAATACTCAGAAACATAAAGAGAAAAATTATTGAATTGATTAAAACTATCCCTCCTTTCTGAAAGAGATTTGAGTGTCATAAATACAAAGAACATATACTTGGAAAGTTTTAAGAAATCATGACAAAAGGAAAGGAGAATATATGCTAATTATAAGGATTAATACAATTTCTGATTAAGCATCATAATGAACTCTGAGCCTCCGAGCAACCAGAGCAAAAAAAACATCTTGATTATATTCCCCTTGTTTAAAAAAAAAAGAGAGGGAATACTAACTTATCAAAGGAAAAGCTTTTCCTTGTAGAGAGCCCCTGACTTCTCAGTTGGTGGAGTTCTGCCTTTACATGCTTTAAATGTGGAGTATTTACAATTTATTTGAAGAAAATGTTCTGGGGCTTTTGAAGAAAAAAAAAAAAAAAAGAAGAAACAAACAAACTCTTAAAAAAGAAAACTGGCCTGGTCCAACTCTTTCACATTAAAATGCAAGACAAAAGGCCACCAAATTACCAACTCACCTCCAGTTACATAACCATCAAGCAGCTTCACGATCTTACCTAATCTTAACTTTTACCAACTTCTTTTTAATACAAAGAATAGCCCTGTGTCAGCTATGGAGGGGCGAGGGAGGCAATAAACTAATAAAGGAAATTTAACAGTTCACTTGTTATTTATTTTTCCCCCTCTAAATACAGCTTTATACATGTAGGGGATGATCCAGAAGGAAATTTCCAGCCTTCTGAACTACCCAAGGACACAAGAGAATTGTAAGGTCACAGATGTTAGCTCTGCAGCAGACTGACCTATTCAGCTATAAAGTCAGCCAAGCTGCAGAAACCAAATTTTCTCCAGCATGTAAGTCCAAATAACAGTGATCTGCAAAGTAAGGGGGTATGGCACTGGACAAGTTCTCACTGCAACAGAGATCTTCACGGCTCAATCAGCAAAATTTTAGAGGAAAACACCACAAAAGCTGTCTATAAATATTAATGCACAGAAATCTGTCCTGAGCACGAAGACCCATGCTGTATGTTTATACATACATGCAAACTCCAAGTCCACTACCTTACTGAAAAGTGCCACTCAGGCTGCCATTTTATCCTCTTCATTTCAGAGCTGGGTGTGGCCCTCAGCACACTTGTTGACCACAAAAATGGAACGATGCAATTAAGACAAAACTTACAAAAGAAAAAAACATGTATATGTAGATGTATGTGTCTAATTCAGATTTTGGAGCGAAACTACAAAAATACCTATTATTTGCCAAAAAGTAAAATTCAAAATACAATTTCAAAATTCCCATCTCCTTTATAAGTTAAAAAGAATTACAGAAACCTTTTAATAATGCTGCTTCTTATTTAAAAGACAGAAAATTTGTTTTTAAACCCTTTTTCTCATAGCTCAGAATACAAGATTTCCAAAGGAATCTACTGGAATTTACAGAGTCACTGACAGTAAAATTAGTCAATATTGTAGAAAAAATATTTTTCTGGGGCACCTGGGTAGCTCAGTTGGTCTGCCTTCAGCTCATATCATGATCTCAGGATCATGGGATTGAGCCCCGCATCAGCAGGGAGCCTGTTTCTCCCTCTCCCTCTGCAGTTCCCCCTGCTTGTGCTCTCTCTCTCTCTCACACTGCCACTCTCAAATAAACAAATGAAATCTTTAAAATATATGTATATATTTTCTTCTAAAAGTAGTTCTTTTCCATTTAAAAGCAGCTAGCACATCTTATTCAATAATTTCAGACTAACAAGGAAATCTCTGAGTTAATCAATAATTTAACTATTAATAATAACCAATAAGTTAATGCATACCTATAAAATCTAAATTTTAAAGGAAACCAGGAGTTATTTACATCCTGCACCATAATTTGCCCATTAAGTTCACTGTTAACCTATCTCTCCGATAAGTTAGCCTCTTTATATGCAGTTACATAGTTTTATATAATATTTCTATAAAGAGCAAAATAACGTTCAAATGGTAAACACCACCAAAGAAGGAAACCTTTGAATGTTAATTTTCACACAGTAACTTTCAAACACCAATTTTCAAATAGTAACTTTCAAATACCAATTTTCAAACAATAAACACTCTGAGCCCACCAACAAAGAAGGAAGAGCTAAGAGACAAGACCATCCCTTCTAGGTAGCCTGGGAGAAAAAAATACCCACGCTATGAATCGAGTGCCCCATCCAAATCGCCCTGCCAGATGTCAGTATGCCAAGTTAGACTCCTCCAGGAATTTACAAACTTGCTACCGGACAAAAGAAAAATATCTACTTATTCTTCTACAACCATCTACATCTTTCATGTCTCATAAAGAATGTTCCTTTACCTAATGGTGACAGATATGTAACTGGAAAGCCATCTGCTACACTTTTCTTTACTGATTTACTTCCCTAAAATTAATGTTTGCTGCAATTACCATCACAGGAAGCCAAAGGATAACTGAGGGACAAAATTCACCTTCGTTATTGATTTTGTTCTCAAGCCTCCATTCTCCACGAGGCTGAGGTCCAGCTTGCCATCATCCTTGCTTCCTATAGCTCTCAGTCCTTGCAGAAGAGTGTCTCGCAAGTTCTGATAAAGAGGTTTCTCGGCATAGTCCAGTAATTTCACTGTTTCCATGTATTTGGCAATCTCGTCTAAAAGAATAACACAATTATTCTATAATTTTTTAATTACAAATACAACATATTTATCTCTTTGAAGAAAATAACTCACGGTTATAGCAACATTAAAATGCAAATGTGTATCCTGTTAGAACATGTTTTTTACATAAATCACTTCTTCAATGGAAAGTATGCTTTTGAAGTGAGGAATTATCAGGTAAGTGAAATAAGAAACGTATTTTGAGATATAATGTAAAAGGGACAAAAGATAAGATATAAGAGATATTATGTAAAAGGGACAAAAGATAGGAGACATACTAGAATTTAAACATGCACGAAATAACTGCTGTACTTTTAAGGGTACAAAAAACAGGAAAGGACCTCAAATAGATTATAAAGTAAAAGGTACTAAAGTACAAGGAATATCACAGCCCTTTTTTTTTTTTTTTTGCCATGAAAGCCATTAGTTCTATAGAAAACAGCTGCATTCTTTGTATAAATGGGAAATAAAACATACCAAAACCAGGTTGAAAAAGGAAGAAAGAAGCAAGACCTAGTTTTCCCATAAAAGAGAAAAATCAGCTTCTGATTGATGAAAGGCCCACTGTACACTGAGGCAGGACCACTCCCCTAAAAAGAAATCTTACGAGTCAAGATCAATACTCCTCAACACCAGAAATCCATGTTTAGGCTGACAACTCCTACATTCCCCAGCCTCACCCTTCCACCAGCCTCCAGGAACTTGTGTGCCCATGGCCTCATACACTGACTCCTGGATCTCTAACTGTCCTCTGGAATCCCAACAAATGCAAATCCAAACTCCTGACCTACCCCTAAACCTGCCCCCCTGTGGTTTCCCCTACCCCAGTTACTGAGAATTCCATTCTTCCAACTCCTCAAACCAGAAATCTCCTCCCACACCCCACATGCAATAAACCAGAGATCGTGGCAGTGCTACGCACACACACACACACACACACACACACACACCACCGTTCATTCACTGACTAGCACTTACTCGGGGCAGGCACAATTCTAGGTACTTGAGAAAGATGAGGAAAAAAGAAACGAGAATCCCTCCCTTCAACTTTCTTAACCTGATAAGGGGGATCTATGGAAAACCTAAAGCAAACATCACCTTTTGTGGTCTCATATGGAAAAGTCTCCTTCTGAGAGGGGAAAATGTCAAGCATGTCCGCGTTCACCACTTCCACTCAGTGTAAGTCAGTACAGTAAGACAAGAAAAGAAATAGAAGGCATAAAGAGTGGAATGGTGTATTCAAAAACAGCAATGTATGCAGAAAATCCTAAGGAATCCATAAAAAACTAGTGGGACTAATAGGTAAATTTACCAGGGTTATAGGATACAAAGTAAATATTAAAAAATTGTTTTCTAGGTACTAGCAATAAGCAATTGGAAAATAAAATTTAAAAAAAATACTGGGCACCTGAGTGGCTCAATCAGTTAAACCTCCGACTCTTAGTTCAGCTAGGGTCATGATCTTGGCGTCATGAGATCAGCCCCACAGCGGGCTCCACACTCGGCAGGGATTCTGCTTCCCCTCCCCCTCTGCCTCACCTTTCACTCGTGCACATGCACTTTCTAATAAAATAAAATCTTAAAATAAAAAAACAGATCATTTACAGTGGCATGAAAAACCATCAAATACCTGGCAACTAATACAATGAAGACGGGCTGGCTTGTTTGCGGACAGAATTACAAAACGCAGTGAAAGAAATGAAACAGAGAATATGCCCCATTAGTGAATCGGAAGACTCAACAGCGTAAGGACGTCAGTCGATCTAGAGTCAGTGCAACCCCACTCAAAATGCCAGCAACCCGGAAAGGGAGGAGATGTGTGTGGAACTGACAGGTGGCTCTAAAATGTATACAGATACTCAAAGGGTGAAGAATTGCAAAACAGCACAGTCAAGTTGAAAGAACAACAGTACTGGAGGACTTACGCTACCAGAGGTCAAGACTCACGATAAAGCTAGAGTCACTCCGACACTGCAGCCCAAGAACGGACAAAAACGGTAACAGAAAGAAAGGAGTCCAGAAACCAATTCACAGATCCACAGCTGATTTAAGACAAAGGTAGCACCATATGGAAAGAGCGGGTTTTTGTTTTTGTTTCTTTCAAGAAAAGCTACTGGGTCAACTGTTTACAAATAATGGAACTGTTTATAAACAACTGTTTATAAATATGGGGGTGGGGAAGAAATCTGGCCCCTCTTCGTGTAAGGCGCGATAATCAGTTATGGGGGGACTATTCACCTATATGTGTAACTGGTGGTCTGTGATTGCCAAAAACTGGAAACAGCCAACAGCAGAATAGATCATGGGATATAAATACAACAGAATACTATTAGAAATGAGAATGAACACATCGCCGTTAAACATGCAACAACAGGGTCCCATGAGGATAGAGTGCACAGCATGGGGACTACAGTTAATAATTTGGTACTGCAGACTGGAGAGTGGCTGAGAACAGATCTTGAGCATTCTCACCACACACACACACACACACACACACACACACACACACACACACTCACACACACAAACACAAAGCTAACTGTAAGATAATAGAAGTGTTAATTATCTTGATCTTGTTAATCATTCTACAATATAAATGTAAGTCAAATCACAGTGTACACTTTAAATGTATACAATTATATTCGTCAATAAAGTTAAAAAATAGAAATATTTTTTTAAAAAAACAAGTAAAAAAATAGGAATGAATTTCACAAATACAATACTGAGTAAAAGAAACAGGACTCTAACAGAGCTAGAAGTTAATGTCACGAGGACAGGGATTTTTTTTCTATGTTGTTCACTCTATGATTCCATTTTTACATAGCTCAAAAACAAATCTTTGGGGTTGGGAATGAGGCTAGTCATTTATTAAGCCAGCAGGAAAGGCTTGTGATTGGTAGAAGGCACAAGGGGGGACTCTGAGAAACCTATACGGTTCCATTTCTTGTGTGGGTGGCAGGACTGTAATCTTAAACAGCATGAGGTCAGGGTGGACTTCCCTGAAAAGGAGACAAATGAGCAAAGGCTTAAAAACACATCGAATATATGCTAAGTGACCACTTCTCGAGACCCCCACTGCTACTCCCCTTGCCTGGATTACTGGGGGGCCTCCAAGCCTGCTCCTGTTCATACCTGCCTTCCTCCCTTGGCAGTCAATGCTCAGGACAGGAGATTGAGATTTTGCTTAAAGGCAGATATTGATGTCACTCTTCTATTCCAAACCTTACACTCCTGCTCAAAGTAAAAACCAAAGCTCTTCTGATGGATGCCCTAAAAGAACACACCTTGCAAGCAAACCAGGAACTTATATGCCTCCTGCCTCCAACACTGTTCCCCAGACTTCCACATAGCTCGCTCCTCATCTCCGACTGCTCAAATGTCACCTCCTCAGTAAGGCCATCCTGGCCACTGTATTTAAAACTCCAACTCCCTCCCACTCTATTCCTCACTTCATCCCCACACCCACTAATTCTAACCCCTGCTTTCTTTTTTTCCATAGTACTAACCACATAATATGCTGTACAATTCACTCACGTGTTTACTGTCTCTTGCTCCCGACTAGAGCACAAGCTTCATAAAGACGGGAATTTTGCTTTATTTTGCTCACTGGTCTATCTCTAGTGCCTAGAATGCTCCCTGGCACACAATCAAGCCTCAACAAAAAAAAATCGTTGAATGAATGAATGAAATTTGGTTTCTCGCCTGAAAGCTGAATAATACTTTAAGGAAGTTCAAGGACCCCTTTAGCCCACCTCTGGAAAGGGAACTGCTGTGGTGATGCGAACAGGCCCCACTACAATGATCACACTTGAAAATACCTAAGCTTTCACATTACAGGAAATGCCGTAGACATCATGACTTTTAGTCTTTTTTTCATAGAAAATGAAACCCGTATGAGCATTTAAGAAGTCCTACCTGGTTTGTTTCTCTCGGGAAAACATTTGTCCATCAAATCTGCAATATTTTCTCTGTATCTGTTAAAAGTTAAAGAATAAGTCACTGTTTAAAGGTTTACTCCATGGAAATTTATTAATATTTAATAGTATTTAACAGTAATTTAATTTAACAGTAAATAGCACAATAAGCGGCGCTATGTTACATCCTAAATCCGCTTACAGACTTTCGTCTAAAACAAACTGAACAGAAGACCAAAGACTCTTCCTATGTAGCAAGTACTTTCTTATTTCTACATTAGGAGCAGTTAAAACTCAAGAAATTCTGACTTAAATATATGTACCTTATCAAGATTTTGCCCAAAATAATTTATTATAAGTTTTCCTTTACCTAATTTTGGAATCTCTAACATAGTTAGGATCTTTCAAATTATCCTCCCAAGGAAGATGGCCACTAAGCCACTGGATCATGCAATAACCAAGGATTTCCAAATCACCACGTCTTGACGGGGCTATGAATATAAAAGAAACAGGTTAAGCACCAAAATCACTTTGAGGTATAGTTTCAAATATATATAAACCAATAAGGTAAAACAGTCAATCTTACAGTCTTGTTTTTCATCAAAACTTGTCATTGTATTTAATAAAAGTATTGAATAAATATTGGGCAATATGAAAGAAATAGTTTACATCCAACTAACGACTTACTTTAAAATCCAACTAGCAAACTCTAGAGCTGCAAACTAAGACTACTGGTCTAGGAAATAAATTATAAAACAGAGACACATTTAATACTGTCCTTGGAAAGCTCAAAGACACTAAAATGCTATAAGCCACAGAGAAGCCCAGAGAGCTGGGGGGCTCGGTTCCTCCACAGTGCTGGGCACAGAAAAGCAAAACACCTGCTAAAGGAACAGGCTGACTTCAAAGGTGACAAAGTCAGTTTGTCGGCTACAAAACTGTGGCTGCATAAGAAACTGATAGACTTTTAAGGGGAAAAAAATACACCTCCCATTTGACTAAGCTAAACAGAACCAAAAAGAAATCCTCAGTGAGCTGACCGAACCACCTTTCCTTGTAAAAGCGAGGACAGAAGAGCACCAGGGAAAGACCCCGTTGGCCCTATTACACAACTGTAGGAGTCTAGCACCCCCCCCACCATTTCCCCACTCTACCCTGCCTCTGCAATTCTGATTGATCTGTTTGTCTGTACAAAATTAAGAACCATGTAGGACTTCAACTGAAATGTTAGCAGCATATTTCTTGGCCAGGCACTGTTGACATACCGACACCATTGTGTGCATCGATGCTGGTGAATTCAATAGTGCCATCGTGACATCTTTTGGGGTCTTCTTTGTATTCTTTATGAATTCCTTCTGGGCAATACCGGTAAGCAAGGCCGTAATCTACCAAGTACACCTATAAATGTCCAAGCACCAAGAAAAATCAAAGCCAAAATGCATATACACTCCTTTATGGCCCAGAGACAAAATACTGTCATTAGAGGGTGGATTCACCTGCAAGGCCACAACACTGTACCCCGAACAAGTGAAATCCAATATGCTAAAAATAGCAAATACTTAATCCTGAAAGCCTTTTTTTTTAAGATTTATTTATTGATTTTTAGAGTGAGAGAGAGTGGGTGCATGAGTATACAGGCAGGGAGGGGCGCAGGGAGAGAGAGTCTTAAGCAGACTCCATGCTGAGTGCAGAGCCCAATGCAGGGCTTGATCTCAGGACCCTGAGATCATGACCTGAGCCAAAACCAAGATCAGACAATTAACTGACTTTGCCACCCACGTGCCCCAATTCTGAAAGACCTTTTATTTCAAGAAAAATGCTGAATGCCCATGTCACTATAGTCCAGATAATATCACCTGGCTCTGTATACTCCTTTAGGTAAATATATTATACTTGTAATTAATCCTGTTTCCTCAACTTGAGCAAAGACTATAAATCTTATACTTTTTTCTTCAGAGTCCAAAACACAATTGAGCACAGAGGAAACCAATACTTGCTGCAAAACAACAGCCCCACACCAAGTATAAGACTACTGACTTAGATGACACATGATACATTAATTATTTTCTATTCTTCTGCTCCTCCACTTATGAAAGAATCAATTTATCAATTCATTTCACAAAAATATCTCAGATAACAATAATGATCTGAATAACCTTCAGCTAAGGCTCTTATCTACATTTAAATATTATATATTAAAGTCAAGTTTCGAGTGCCTGGATGGCTCAGTGGGTTAAGCCTCTGCCTTCAGCCTCGGGTCATGATTCCTGGGTCCTGGGATCAAGCCCCGCGTTGGGCTCTCTGCTCAGTGGGGAGCCTGCTTCTCCCTCTCTCTCTGCCTGCTGCTCTGCCTACTTGTGATCTCTCTCTCTCTCTGTCAAATAAATAAATAATTTTTTTAAAAGAAGTCAAGTTTCATAATTGAAACTAAATTTTAATATTACAAAGCACATATCTGTGGGCATGTACGTGTGGGTCTGAGGAGCATACAAAGCCAGTAAATTTGGCTTTCTTCTATTCCATAGTCACATACCACATCTCCAATTCTGGGTAACTGTCTCACAAATGTATGCATGTGATCACAAGAGGAAACTGAAGTAAAAATATGGGGACGGATCTAGCACACACATCTAACACCAGAAAAATAATCCCATCCAAAGCATATGCCCAAAGGATAACAGAGCTGCAAAAATATTTTCCTATAAACAAGAGGCAGCATATTTTAGCTAACTGCAAACTGAACTGTATTTTTATTTATTACATTGTATACGTCCAGTTCATTTCAATTAATGGAATCTTTATGGTTCAGGTTCTCAGTGTGTCCTATTTATTTGCTCACTTGCTTTTAACCTTTTTAAAAACATCTAACACAAGATATCTGGGAGTCCTGTGAGTGCCTGTAGGATTTCCCCATGAGCATGCTAGAGTTAAGCAACTTTCCTCTGTTGTACAAGGAGATCCCTGACCGCCAGCAATGGCAGAGACGGGGGATGGGGGCAATACCTGAGATGGTAGAAAATAAAGGGAAGGTGAAGGAAAAAGGGAAAACTAGGCAAGACAAAGACTGGTTTGAGGGAAAAAAATAAAATGGAATGTCAATATAAACACACTAAAAAAGGTAGACAACCCTTTCTTATACAGCATCAATAAGACACAAGAACACACATGGGACCAATTCCATGCAGCGGCCTGACCAGGAGCGCCAACCAAACCTTACTTTAATCAAAATTGTGGAAACAGTTTCAAGGAAATTGTATAAACCCCTCTATTCCAACTAAACTGATCCGAATAAACGTATAATAACATTAGCTTTTCTCTTTTCCTTAAAAAGTAAAAATTACAAAGTGAATGCAATAAACTAAAAAAAAAATCCACATTTGAATTCTAAACACTAAGGGTATACAAATTTAGACAGCTAAGATATTTCTGTAAACCAATTGATTTGAATAATCAACATGTTAAAGACCAAATTTTCCAAGTAACAGAACACTTATATTTGATGGATTTCTTGAACAAAGGAAATAAAAAAATGACAAAGCAGACAGGCAAACATAATTCATCGGTGCACTATATAATTTTAAGCTTCCACCCCCAAATAGCTATTTGAAATTCATTTTGTATCACAAGCACTTCTTCTGAATATTATTTAGGGCAAAATAGCCAACTTGATAAAGTGCCAACAAATCGCATCAAAAGTGTAGAATGTTAACTAGATAAAAGTGTCAAGAAGAAATATTATTATTACCATATCTACTCCAAAAAGTAAAACTTCTGCACAAGTTCAAAAGTTCAAAGCAACCGTATTTGTTTTCAAACAACAGCTTTTAAATAGTAGAAATTAAAGTTAATAAAACTACCTGGTCAGGATTCTTGTAGCTCAAAAGAAGATTCGAGGCCTTGATATCTCCGTGTACATACTCATGCTCGTGAATATATTCCAGAATATCCAGCTATGAAAGCATCATATAGAATAAATTAATGCAGTACCTAACACCAGCCAGCAGAGGACCGAGCTTCAACACAACTCGCCTTTACTGGATTAAAACAAGAGGAATGTAGCTCACATACAATTCTCAAGCTTAGCTGCAAGACAGTTTTCCGAGAAAACCTTCTGGCATTTGCTTCATATATTTTCTGAAGGTCACTCCCAAAGCGATCCATTATCATAAACCTGTAACTAAAGACAAACAAGAAAAGTCAATGAACTAAACAGAACTCGGAAACCATAAGTGCCATTTCTATGTGTACCCAAAAAGCAATACCTCACTCCAGTAACACAGTTCACTGTATGCTCTGAGGATCACTTTTATCTTTATCCAGTTTTCCAGATTCTGACTCGTCTGGTTAAATCACTCCATAAATGAGTAAAAACTAAGACCACATTCACAATGTCCCTTCCAACTGGGCTAAGATGAGTGATGTCCATCATAACAACAGTGAGCATGGACTGAAGCCTTCTGAACACGGCACTATTCTAATTGCTTCAGATGTAGAACCCCTGCTATCAATTATTCCCAGTTCTATCCTACTTCTCCAGAAATTTTCATAAAAACTATAGAGACTTGTCCCAGCAAAACCATATGTAAAAAAATGCTGTCATTTCAGTAAATTCATCATATTTCCTAAGAGATACAGATACAAGCTAAGAACTTCCAAACATAAAACAGTGCGGGCTGCCCACCCAGCAACTACCTCTCCTCTCCACCCTTTCCAACAGAGCACCAACTGCGTTCAAGCAGTTCATCCTCTTCCACATGGCCGCGTGCTTCACCATGCCAATCACTCCATCGCTCAGCCCCTGCCAGTGGCTGGTTTAACAATGAGCACCAATAAAACCCAGGCCAAGAAACGTGAGAGGAAGGGGGGGTTCCTTTGCCAGGAAAGTAAAACACACAACAAGCAATATCTCCTACGGCCATGGGCTGCTGTGTCTGTCTGCATGGGATGCCTAGAAATGGGGCAGCCACCTGAGGCCACACGGTGAAGAATTAATACAGCACAAAGCCAAGAGGAGGAGGGCAAAAGGGCAATAAAGGAACCTGGGCCCCTGAGAGTCACATCAGAGAGCAGAGTCAAAGTTTTCCTTTACTTACAGCACCCTAACCAATACACCCCCAGGGCCGAACTAAATCTACTCCTCGGACGGCTGCCAGCCTTACTCCAGGAAGTTCCATTCATTCATGCAAGTATTTTTAAAAATGTCAATCATGCACCAAAGCACGGGAGGTTTTCTCCAACTCAGCAGTGCCAGTAATGTTCTCTCTCCAATCTCAGAACTCCTAAGACACGAACAAATCAGAGTCACAGAGTTTAGCAGCACTTCGTAGCTGTAATAGTCTCCTACGTGTTTGTTTTCTCTCACCAGCCACACTGAAACGTCATAACGAGGACGCTGCTGCAGGCAGATCGTGTATCTAATACAAAAGGCCAAACTGAAGCCTGAAGGGCTCCCTTTCCCATAAATGACATGCAGTTCTTGTCTGCTTGCTTGCTTATTTGTAAGAGGAGCAAGTGCAGGGTCCATCTGCTCTGTTCCTGCTCGTCAGCCGGGCTCCAGGCAGGTGCTAGTGCCCACACAAGTCCTCTGGACTAGGGCTCATGTCCCGTTCATCTCTGCCAAGTGCATGCCCCGCAGCCCAGAGGAAGACCCAGCAGAAACACAGGTGCTCAGAAATCCATGGACAGTGAGTGCTCAAAAGAGGGAGAAGAAACACAAAGCATGCAAATTTTACCTCTTTCCATTTTTATCATGTAGGCCAGACCCCCAATACTTAGGAACACCCAGGTACTTCAGTTTATGGGTACGAATCCACTTCTGAACTACAAGTTAAAAACACATGCTTGTGATTTCACTTTTCTTCTACATGATTTTTTAAATCCTTAAGAGCAGAATGTACTTATACATGTAATAAGATTTCATCTTTTTTTCATAAAAAAGTGAACAATACATTATAACAAATAACAAGTACCTTTCAATCAAAGCATTTTTATTAACATATAAAATTTTATCCTGTTCTAAACATTGTCTTTAAAATGAAAAATCTCCAATAGGCATTAAAAATAAAAAGAAAATCCAACCACAGCATGCCAGTTGTCGTTACCAGCTCTAATGATGTAAATGGTTACCCACTTCTCCAGAAAGACTTACTTTTTACCTAACCTAGAAGTTGTTTACCTCATTTCCAAAGGTCATTAACCAGGAAAAGAAGCTCAAGGGGTGGTAGGAGCTTGAAGAGGTCCTGCTCTCTTCCCTGCAGGCTGTTCTAATTCATCAATTACAGCATCCCCCCTCCACCCAGGTTATGTTCTCCAACGTTTAGAAAAAATTCTCAAAAAGACTGGGAGTCCCATGCATGAATTAGGATTACTTCTCAATTTTTTATGGTATTTCCTAAATCCTATATCCTCTAACTAACTTTATTCTATATGTCAATATAGATGAAATTTTATATCAACCCCAGTAAGAGATCAAAATTCTTTCATACAAATCTCAGTAAAATGAAATTTACTGAAAAAGTAAAAAACAAGTATAACAAGGCATCCTAAGGTCAGGTCCAGCGCCCTCGTCTTGACTTCACACAACAAGGCAGACATATGTGTGCTGTGTCCTTACTTTGCTCCGGTTTAGCAGCTCGTTGGTAGAACTTCAGTTCAGTAAAGAGAGGTCCGTTGTCACTGGGCTCCTTAAAACATAAGAGGTTATGGCACGAGCAGTCATTCACATTATGGAGTCATTTTCAATGAAACTTCAAAGAACACTAACATCAGTGTTTCTTCCCAATGTGACTGTGATACTTAAGTTTGTAACTACATTTATGGCACACACTCTTTCGAGACGTTTTAGATATTCTCAGAAGAGTGCATGAATCTTATATTTTTCTCAAAGTCCATTTCTGTAAGTGATAAAATGTTCAAAATCAGATAAACAGCTCCGTCTTCGCAGAAGTTTAAGAAAAATCTTTAAACTCATTTTCGTCTTTGTTAAGCTTTCTCTTAAGCAATGACTGGCAACCATGGGAACTGTTTCACCAAGGGGCTACCAGATGTTTCTGAGATCCAATAAAACTCCAATACCTGACTTAACCAATCAGTGGCAAAATCCCACTCTTTTCCCTGTTTCTCAGTACAGCTGTATCTAGTTGATCAGGACTAGCAGACACCAACCTTGTCACAGAGGGAATTTTCTGGAACTCCAGAGTCCCGAGCAAGCACTGTCCATCCCTTCCTTGCTGACACTGATTCCTGCCTTTTTCAAACTAAGGAGCCCCACAATTACCTTCCCACGTGAGAATTCAAAGTCAAGAGGAAACCAGGGCTCGGTAACAACTGTTTTCCACCAACTTTACCGGACTACATTCATTTTACATTTTAAAGGCTACTAACAGTTAAAATGATTTGTAAAGAATTATAAATGCACAAAAAGGCATGGACAAATAAGGAATATCAGCCTGTTGGGAGTTTTGCGCCTTGTTAACTAGACATGGAAAAATAAAAAAGATATTACAATTTTGTGGACTTCTTAAATAGTAAATTGTATCTGAATCAAAAGTGGTTTGTGGGCGCCTGGGTGGCTCAGTGGGTTAAGCCTCTGCCTTCCGCTCAGGTCATGATCCCAGGGTCCTTGGGATCAAGCCCCGCATCGGGCTGTCTGCTCGGCAGGGAGCCTGTTTCCCTTCCTCTCTCTCTGCCTACCTGTGATCTCTGTCTGTCAAATAAATAAATAAAATCTTAAAAAAAAAAAAGTGGTTTGTATGTCATGTTGATCATTTCTGTTGGTATTATCTTGTTTATCAAGAACCCGAGAAAAATTCTGAAAAGCAGTGAAAACTCTGAACGAGGAAGCTAACATTTCCAAACTAATTATAGGGTTGCTTTTCCTTTAGGAAATACAGGAAGAAAGTTATCTTGGACAGAACATCTGTGTAGCTGGAGTTGCAAGGTCAGCAGAGCATTAGAAGAAATAACCATGAGGCCCACTAGCTTCAGGAATCCCCCGTTAAAGCGCGTATAGGAAGACGGGTCAGCCAATCTGCAAGGAATCGGGCAGCACCTAGCTAAGAACAAGCAGTCAACAGCAAACAGGCAACATGCATAACCAACATGTGGACCAGAACCTGAAAATAAACGTGCCTTGTTCCAGGTGAGTAGTATACTTGTCAGCCCAGCCTTGAAACAGAGTGGTCCACAGGGCTTGGCATCTCATCACCTCTTAAGAAATAGAAACGAACAGGGGTGCCTGGGTGGCTCAGTGGGTTAAAGCCTCTGCTTTCGGCTCAGGTCATGATCCCAGGCTCCTGGGATCGAGCCCCGCGAAGCGGAGAGCCTGCTTCCTCCTCTCTCTCCCTGCCTGCCTCTCTTGCCTACTTGTAATCTCTATCTGTCAAATAAATAAATAAAATCTTTAAAAAAAAAAAAAAAGAAATAGAAACTAACCAACACATAAGGTACGAATGCAAATCCCTAACCTTTGGACTCAGTACCTCAAGCTTCACCATAACCTGTGGCTCATTCCTTGGCATCAGTGCTCTCGGGACACACACCTGTTCCTGTTCAGGGCCCACAGCAGGCCTTCAGCAGGAGCAGCGGTCTCAGTGAAAGAAATGAAGAAAGTAGTGGAAATTCAAGAGAAGATGTTTTGGTGAAGTTACTCTCCAAAGGCTAACTTTTAGAATAGCTTATTAATATAATTCAGGTTTGAAAGGGGTTTTCCTAAGACAAATCCTGGCTTATTACCATCAGTATAAAATTCTGATTCATTCCGTTTCAACCTATGTCATATCAACTTTAATTTCCAAGCTTCCCTTTGGGCAATAATTTATTAAACTTATAATAATAAGAATCAACCTATATAAATCAGACTATTATAATGAAAGCCCCACTAAAATGAAGGCTCTTTGAGCTCATTTCATACTTTTTTCTAATCCAATAAGGTTCCATTATAACAAAATAAAGGAGCTACTTCCTTGGCATTGCACTCTGGCCAAAGCTCGCTATTTCTGTGGAAGAAAATACCTTAACTCATAACTAAAATTTTATTAACATATTTCAAATCTAAAATACTTTGCCAACTCTATAATAGCCAAGATTTAGAAAAGAAATTGGGACTGACATTTTAACTAGAATATCACTAAACGTTTCTTTAAGACTTCTAAGTGTCAAAATGAAGATGACAACAGAAAAAAAATTAAAATGTGATATATTTCAATGGCACCCTCTAAAAGCAACTGGCTGCCATTTAAAAATGAAGCTGTATAAAGTTTCCCCTTCCTACCAAAAAATTATGATATATGAATTGAAAATTCAGGTCACTTCTCATAAAGTCAGTGAAAGAAATTAAACATCAGTCTTCAAACTTCTTACCACGGAACTTTGAAATAAAGACTTTATGTCTGTTCAAAGTGACCACGATGTAAAGAACTGTTAGGGTACAAGACCCAGAAGTCCGCCGTCCCCCTCAGTTCTGCTCTGAGCTCACTGACATGACTGCAAAAGGGGAGTATAACTGAAAACTAATTTGTTATCAAGGCTGTTAACAAGAAAACACAAAAGAGTATTTTTTTCTTCTTGCATTATCCAACTTATTACCAATTCCCCATTTCTCGGGGCACATCATCTTTCCTGAGATAAAATACAGACAGGGCGTCTCAGTCATCTAAAGGCAAAGAACACAAGTTTACCATCTCTGGTGACCTCAGCACCATGGCTCCGAGGCTGCTCCCTAAGTCAATACAGAGTAAGGCCCTAAGCAAAACCAGAGCGGTCATCTGGTAGGAGAAAGAAAATACTTAGTATGTATCGAAACATCTATTTGAACATGTCTGTCTTCACTTCATTTCCAGACCAAGTGTAAGAATCTGGGGTTAACCATCCGCGGCTCCTTCACCGAGCAGGGACGCGTATCAGCAGCAGCCACGTCTTCTGACAAGTCTCCCACCCGAAGGGGAAGCCCTAACAGAAGCACAGGGTACCTGCCGCCTCCGCTGAATGAAAGGATCCCCAAAGGTACACAGGAGCATGCATGATTCCACGGAAAATAATTAAGGTGCTCTGTGCACCACACTCTACCAGCGGTTCTCAACCTTGAGGCACAAAAATATCCCCTGGGGAGCTTTACTAAAAATACCAATAACCAGGCTCTGCATTCGGAGATTCTGATTACAGCGCACTACCACTGCGGTACAGTCACTCTACTTCTCAGTAGAGAACCACTGTTTGATTTGATATGCCACTGCATTATTAAGTCTAATTTCACGTTAAAAATCAACTTGCCTTCGACTATTTTTTTTAAGGTTTATTTATTTATTTATTTGAGAGAGAGAGAATGCGTGCACCCAAGGAGAGGGAGAAGCAGACTCCCAGCTGAGCAGGAAGGCCTATGCGGGCTCCATCCCAGGACCCCGAGATCATGACCCGAGCTGAAGGCAGACATTTAACCAACTGAGCCACCCAGGTGCCCCAGTCTTCCATTATTTTTTAAATAACATTTGCTAAGGTGATTTTTCTCCAAAGATAATATATGTGCTTATGTTAGAAAATTCAGAAATATTTTGACATATTTTCTTCACATATATGGCTATTTTATAAAATTACCTCCATAGTACATATAGTTTTGTATTTTGCTTTTTTTTGTTTAGTAATTACTTATGAAATGTCAAGAGTAGTGCCTGTTCTTTGAAAACATGATTTTTAATAGACCCTAATGTTTTAAATGGTAAATGTTCATAAGCAGTTGATTTCCATACTGGAAAGAACTGATACTCATTTTACAGGTTTGTGTTTGACGAACCATTTCCACCTTTAATATTATAAAGCTCTGAGAGCAAAGACTTACAGAGTAGTTGTGGACAGAGCTACATCACAGCCCGTCACAAGTGAAGGCAAATGATGCTACTTGAAAAGACACAGACCACAGATGAAAGCGGGTGGCCCTAAGAAATCAAAAGGCGCTGGGAAATTACGGTTACAAAGTTGTCAGAATAAAGCAGGCATTTATAAACGTCATAAAGAAAACAAGTTTACAACAAGAACAACAAAACAAGTTTACAAAAACAACTTGAAATCCAGCTAAGGAAAAAAACACTTAGAAGATTAAAAGCAACTGTGGCCTGGGAAGGATATTAGCATCTGAAATGGTAAAATAAATGTAAACGGAATGAATGCTACTAGAGTTTCAAGGAGTTCAGAGAGGATGAGGATCCGGAAAGGAATCAGCAACAGCAGCACTGGGCTCTCCCTGAGAGAGAAAAGGGAAAGTCAGTGACACTGATTTGTTTATGGCATTCTTCCAGGATCACAGACAAACTACCACACTGAAAATGTTACTGAGATATTAAATGCAAAAGAGAAATCGACTGAATATTTATCATTGTCCTCATTACAAAGAGAAGGAGTAATTCCAGCCAATGGAAACAGAACTAAATTAGGAGACAGGAGAGATGCAGAGTGCTAAACTAGGTTTGATAACAAAAGGCTTTAAAATTAGAAATAGAGAGTAATTTACTATCTTATTAAGCAGTTAGGAAATACTTGTTCCTACCCATTTTTTTCATAACTCTGTAAGTAAAACAGGTACTATAAGTGACGTTACATTAAATAACAACTAAAATATTTAGAATGACCCATAATAAAGAAGAGCATCATCATTCTAAACTAAACCATGGCTGGGAGAACCTCGGGCTCTCCAGAAGAAAGACAGTGCCCCACCAGTCCCACCCATAAGGTGCGGCCCTGGCACTGTCCTTCCAACACATGGGGAGGGCAGTGCAGGTTAGCCAGCTGCAAGGTGGTCACAGCCAACCACATTTTTTGAACCTCAAGATTATGAGAAGTCATAGGTACATAAGTGAACTTGCTCTCTTCTCACAATGGAAACTTTTTAAAGATCCTAAGAAGAAAGTAGTCTTGCCCTTAGATTTTAATTTTAATCTGTCATATCAAAGGCAAATGCAGATAACATTCTGCATTTCCATATAAACAACCCAATTTAATAGTAAGAATTTTCCTTCCTCTGATACAAGCAGCAAATGAATATTTCAAAAGAAATATTAGTCCATAAAGAGAGAGAAAAATCCAAAATGAAAGGGCTTAAAGAAAAGCAAAATGACAGGACACACCCATCAGGGTGTCAACTTCACTTACAGGCCTGACAGAGTAACTGGGAGCCAATTAGCCCCCTGCTGTAAACAAATGTAAAAACTGGACAAAACAGATGGAATCACTCCTTTCAGACATTAGACAGAACAGGCAGTAGAGACTGTGACCTCTAAAAACTGGGAAACAAATCAGGGCATGTGGGTGGCCCAGACAGTTGAGCGGCCGACTCTTGGTTTCAGCTCAGGTCGCAATCTCAGGGTCCTGGGACTGGGTCCGGAGTCAGGCTCTGCGCTCAGCAGGGAGTCTGCTTGAGACTCTCTCCCTCTGCCCCTGCCTCCCGCTTGCACACACACTCTCTCTCGCTCTAGTAAATAAATAACATCTTAAAAAGGGGCGGGGGGGGGGGGAGACAGCCTCCCCAAGGGGGAGCCCAGGCCAGCCTCCGCTTTCCCCAGAGAGGTACAAGGAGTAAAAAGGAGGCGATTCAGGGTTCTGCAGGGCAAAAAGGAGACCCGGCGCCAATAACCTTGATGCCAAAACCAAACGATGAGATTTTGGACATTTTTAAAATTTAGAAATATTAGAAAAAACAAAGACCAATATCCCTCACGAACGAAAATGGAAAATTCCTTAACAAAATACTGGCAAATCAATGCCAGCGTTACGTATAAAGTGTAATACATCAGACCCAGTGGCGTTTACGTTAAGAATACAAGTGTTACACTCAAATTACCAGTCGATATTACTGCCACATTAACGGGATGAAGGACAGAAATCCTATGATCCACCTCAGAAGGTGCAGAAAAAGCATTCAACCAACCAACAGGCAAACGACAAACGGGAGAACATACTCACAATGCACACATCTGGAATAGGACTCGCATCCAGAACGACTCTCTTACTACTCAATTATAACAAGTAAAACCACTAGGTCTTTCAAGCAAACAAAGGAAAACTGAGGCACTTCACAAAGGAA
This sequence comes from Mellivora capensis, assembly GCA_004024625.1. Lineage (NCBI taxonomy): Eukaryota > Metazoa > Chordata > Mammalia > Carnivora > Mustelidae > Mellivora > Mellivora capensis. The sequence continues at coordinate 19,569 of PISX010006950.1, read as the reverse complement.
AATACGTGAATGGCCAATAAGCACAATTACTTGGAAAAACTAATCAAAATGAGCCATCAGGTATAACTCTGAGACCCTATTACACACCCAACATCATGGCGGCAAAGCATTCCAACCCACCCGACAACCGCACACACAGGAGAAGCTGGAGCGACCAGAACTCTCCTCCGTCACTGGTGGATGTACAAAATGGCACAACCACTTGGGAAATCTGTCTGGTACTTTCTTATAGATTTAAATATACACCTTCCCTAGAAACCAGCAATTCTTCTTCCAGGTATTTATCCAAGAAAAATAAAAACCCTGTACAAAAGCTTTCATAAAAGCTTTATTTATAATAGCCAAAAACTGACTCAACAGGAAATGGAAAAAAAAGACTACGTCTATGTAACACTCTGACGAGTAAGACTGAATGAGTGACTGATAGACCAACAGCACATGAGCCTATTACACATTCTGCAGAGCAGAAGAAGTCAGAAACAAAACAGTATACAAGGGATAATACCATTCATATGTTCTAGACAAGAATAACTAATCCACAGCACCAAAAAAACCCCAAACAAACAAACAAACAAACAAAAAAAAACCTCAAAGGGTCCCTGAAGTAGGGGTCTGACCAAAAAAGGATATAAGAAATCTTTCTGGGTTGACAGAAATGCTGTATATTTTGATACAGGTGGAAGCTGTACAGGTATATGCACTTGTCAAAAGTATTCAAATTATTTAATATCTATTATGGTTTTCCTTGTAAAAACTATGCCTGAATAAAAAAGTATTAAAAACAATCACTAAAACAGGTCCAAAAGAGTTCATTCACAAGGGATCAAATATATTCCTCATTTAAAAGAAAGTGAAATAAAACAAACCAACACACAAAACTTCAGGATAATTCTGACTTCTGTAACCCTTAGAAAAAAAGGACAAATGGGGAACTTATGATAGTAATTTGCCCCAATAACAGACCCTGTTACCTCTCCCATTATTTAACAAAAACATATTCTTCACACAAGTAAAGAACTTTGAGAGAAGAGTTAGAAATGGAAGTTTGTAAGCAGAAAGATGCATAATATATTCTTCACAAAAAACAGTAGTAATGCCTTTTAGCGTACCAGTGTATAAGCTGACCTATTCAAAGTATGCTCATATCAGATGGGATGCTGTCAACCTTTACTCATTACAAACCAATTTCAACCATTAGTTGAGAAAAAAGAAGGTTCAAAGTGATCACAATTAAATAAATAATTTACTAAAATGGATGTGGAAAGGAAGAAAACTGGGAATAAAATGAAAAAAATTGACCAAGTGGAAGTTCAGAAGCAGATGCTAGATAAATAAAGTTTCATTAAAGTAGTATTGTCTTGTGGGGTATAAATAAGAAAGTATCTCATCTATTGTAAATACAGCTGAAATAAGAATGAGCTGAATATTTTATTCTACATTTGTACACCTCCATACTTCCATTCATTTTTCCCCCCAACTAGGTTCTCTCTAATTTTTTTTGAAACATTTTTTTTAAGATTTTATTTATTTGACAGAGAGAGATCATAAGTAGGCAGAGAGGCAGGCAGAGAGAGTGAGAGGGAAGCAGGCTCCCTGCTAAGCAGAGAGCCCGATATGGGGCTCAATCCCAGGACCCTGAGATCCTGACCTGAGCCGAAGGCAGTGGCTTAACCCACTGAGCCACCCAGGCGCCCAGGTTCTCTCTAATTTAAAAGAGAGGAAATAGACTTTTTGAACTCAAATTATTTAAAACTATAAAGATACTTTTGTGTCTTAATAACACTGTTAAAAATATAGTACCTTATGGTTTAATTAATTCTAGTTATCAAAAAGGATGGCTTATAAAATAAACACTACACCCATTCAACAAAAAAGAAAATCAGCTAAAATATTTTCTTACCACTTTTACAACACAAGGTGCATCGCTGCCCACCGATTTTGAAGAATTCATATCAGCTGTTTGAAAAAGTGACATATGTAATACATCAGAACAAGAAGTAGCATTATTTTAATTAGTCTGTTACTAACCCTTTGTTAATCTTTAGGTTTGTGTGTCTATAACTCCTTGATAGAATAAATTTCAGTTCCCAAGCATGTGCTTAGCATATCATTACAGTATATTTCATCAATTTCAAGACTTTTTTTTCATGATTTAACATGTCTGAAATTGGAATGCATTTTTATAATTGCTGGTATCTTCAATACGATCATCAATTAAGTATGGAAAACTGTGAGTTAAAGATTTCCTTAATTTAAACGTACTCATGGCTTTTGATATGCTAATGTAGGTTGTGAAGTCCAAAGAGGATGATAACTGATGACATTTCTTAAATTTCACAAACCAGGGAACCTTCCTAAGAAGCGGGGGGAGGTAAAAGGGAGCTAAAGTTCCAAAAGCACTAATTTGGGGGAGGAAATTTATCTGTATCAATAGTTCAGGACGCTGGCACTAGAACTTTGAACTGCCAACCATAACTGTCACATGGCTGTCATTTTATTTCATGCAAATAAAGCACAGGTGCCCTGGAACCAGTATTCCAGTCAGGAACATAAGGCTGCTCACATTCAGGAGACACATATCTTTACCAAGTACCTATGATATGGCAGTTTCTAGGAAACGGACTTGGTAACGAGCAGGAAGGTATAATCGCTACTCTTATGAAGCTAACGTTTCAGTGGTAGGACACAGACCACAACTAAAAGAGAAAGAATGCTTGATGGTGTAGTAAGTGCTACAGCGGGAAAACAAGGCAGAAAGATGTGCTGCAAGCTCCTAAGAGAAACGTGACAGGGTGTCCCTGGAGCTGACACCCGGCGACAGTGAGGTGACAGGGAGGGAATGAGCCACATAAATACCTGGGAAGAATATTCCAGGCAAACCAGCACAAACGCCCTGACACGGAAGCCTCTGCAAGTCTGAGGAAAGCAAGGAGGCCAAAGCAGCTGCAGAAAAGTAAGTGAGGTGGAAAGTAACAAGGGACAGATCAGAAAAGCAGCAGGGACCAAACACCAGCATGGCAGGTGACATAAGGCTGTCACTATGACTGAGCTGGAGAGCCACGGGAAGGTTCTGAGAAGAGGACTGGCAAGATCAGACTTTGATTTTTTAAGAATTCCTCAGGCTTCTTAGTGGAGAACGGAGTGCAGAGGGCAAGGGCAGAAGCAGGGAGGTGAGCCAGGCTATGACGAGACGTGGTAGCAGCCAAGGTGGTGGTAAGTGGTCACACTGTGGACATATGTTCAAAGAAGAGCCAACAGAATTTGTTGATAAACTGGATAGGAGAGCAAAAGGTAGAGAAAAGGAGGTAAGGAGGGCTCCAGGTTTACAGCCTAAGCAACTAGAAAGAGAAAGTTGCTACTTACTAAGATGGAGGAAGCTGAAGGAAGAGCTGGTGGTTTGGCGAGCCTTATGTCTGAGATGCTTAGTCAACATCCAAGTTCACATGCTAAAGAGGCAGTTGATATACAAGTCTTGAGTTCAGAAGAATGGCCCAAGTTGGAGAAATAAATGTGAGAGTCACCAACATCGAAACACTAGTCATTTAAAGCCATGACTCTGGAAGATCCCCTAGGGCGTGAGTGTACCAGAGAAAAGAAGAAACGCTAGGCCCGAGTCCTAAGGCATTCTCACATTAGATGTGAAGAGACAGAGAACGGCAAAGGAAAACAAGAAACCACCAACCAACTGGGAACAGAAGGATTTTGAAGAAATGGCAGCTACAGTAGTTCAGAGGGAAGAAGGAACACCGAGTCCCAAAAACAGCCACCATGGGCAGATGGAAAGGTGTGAGCTCCAAGACCCATCGTTCAGAGGCTGATCAGTAATAAAGCAAGATTAGAACTTTTTAAATTAAGCATTTAGTGTGCAAAATAAGGATAGTATCCCAATAACACTGCACAGTTCAAATGAGGAAAGGAAGCTTGATAATTCATTCAAACATCATGCGTTATAAAATACGCCAAGCACCAGGAACACAGTAAGAAGAGATGCCCTACTGCTGAGACAGAAAAGTAATTTCAACGCAGCGTGGAAAGGACTGTGACAGGGCTGACACAAAGGTCCTATAAACTGACAGTACCCGCCCTAACCTGAGCTTGGGAAAAACGAAACCAGAGAAGCATCACATATGGAGATCAAGACGCAAAGGGCAACAGGACAGCCAAAGCCCAGACCCTGAGGGAATGTAAGGGATGAAGATTAAAGCTCCGTAGGTAGGGACCAACGAGAGGGAGGGTCTCATATGCCATTCTCCTGTGTCTGCCACTTTATCCCCAGGGCCGGGGCGGGGGCGGGGGGGGGGGGGGGAGCCATTCCGGAAATTTGATTAGGCTAGGTCACTCAAGCCACAGCGTGGACAATGGGATGCAAAGGGACAAGACCCAGCAGAGAAGAGTCACTGCCGCAGTGAGGATCCAAACGAGACCTGAAAATGAGCGGCACCAAGGCAGATTTACACAATATCTTTAAGATCTAAAGCACAATACCGCAGAAATATCAACTTCTTTTTCTACTGCGACTAAATCAACTATCTTTTTTTCCACTCCTGTGTCATTGATACATTTTTGCCAAATCATACAGTATTAAGTTGAATGTTGAATGTAGATAATTAGGAACATCTCCCAACTGAGAAACTATTTTGATAGGAAAGCGCGTAACATCTTTGGGCTGGTTACACTTACCAAGATATATACAACCAAAGCCGCCCTGGCCAATGGGAGAGCCTAGCTTCCACTCCTTCTTCGTCATGTCAGTGATTACCTCCCCAGCTGCAAAGTTTTCTGCAAGTCGTCTCTTTCCAGGGCCCTGTCTTCCAGCTTGAGCGGCTTTTACACGAGGCATTTTCACTATAAAATGAAAGAAAGCGACACTCAGAATTACAATCCTCGAAGTGCTGAAAACATTTTCCACAAAGGAAAGCTCTGTGCTACGAAGGTGCTCTTCAAATGTGGAAGAGGACTTACGACCCGAGGGGAGCTATTTTATACACAGCCCCCGACCCATCCTCACATCTCCGTGAAGATTACATTCTCATCCCACTTAACAGATGAGGAAATGAAGACTCGGCAAAGCCTAGCAAGCTGTCCAAGGCTATGCACCTAGAAGGTGGCAAAGCAACAGAAATCTGCTCTGAGGACTAACGTGGCTCCACAGTCTCAACGCCATGGGCCACCGTTACAAGTCACCACCGTGGAGGAGAGGACGTTCCAGAACAGCGACAAGGGAATGGTGGCTGTCTGGTCATTTGGCTTCACAGAAAAGGCAAAGCTGGCGACGCCCAGCGCTCCATGCTTCCCTTCTCACCCCTATGCTTTTGGCAGTGCATCTGGATTCACCTTTCTCACTCACAGCCAAGTGGAACATAGCGGTGAGAGAAAGCAGTGTGTTTCAGTGAAAACCACCCCGGGCTAGAATCAAAAGCCCCAAATTCCGGTGCAGCTATGACACTAGTCTGGTGACCGTAACCAAGTCACTTCTCTCTGGGCTTTAACTGCCCTGAGATGCAGCTTACCTCACTGAGAGAAAGCACTGGGGGGCGTGGGGGCGGGAGGCCTCAAACTCTCAGCTCTACAACTACTAATTGAAAAAGATTTAAAACAAATACTCTCTCGAGGACACCTGGGTGGCTCAGACAATTAAGCATCTGCCTTCGGCACAGGTCATAATCCCAGGGTCCTGGGATCGAGGCCCGCAGTTGTCTGGCTCTCTGCTCAGGAGGGAGCCTGCTTCTCTCTGTGCCTCTGCTCCTTCCCCCTCTCGTGCTATCTCTCTCTCTCTCTTTCTCTCTCAAATAAATAAATAAATAATTTGAAACAAATACTTTTTCAGAGGCTATAGTCTGCAACACCTGAAATGGCTCTTCAGGTGAAAGACACGTTTGTTAAGACCGGACAACTTACAATACGTAAGGTGGTTTGCTTGGGAGCCTGGATACCCTAAGTACATACACACAATGCAAGATGCAGATTTTTGTTAGCAAATATCCACCCACTATCACAGCACATACATAAACTCCATATACGCAAATGCTCTTTATTAACTTATTGGGGATTTTTAAATTTAATTTTTCCTATAGAATACCAATCCTCCTTCATTGTCTAAATCTTTTCTAACAAATAATAATAAATCTTCAAAATAAATGAGTGTGGCTATTATTTCTTCCTATCAAACAGTTCTCTTAATGTGTATTTTTAATCACTGTAAAATCTTCCTTAATGGAGTTTCAGTGTAAACCACAAGAGACCAGACTCAATACACCAGACAAGGTGAGTTTTATAGCTATGGTTGTAGACTGAGTGCAAGAAATGACCAAGACCAAAAAAAGAAGAAAAAAAAAAGAACAAACCAAGGCACTGCACTTCTAAATACTAAAACGGATGCCTTCTGAATTTACCCCACTGTAACAAATCATCAGAGTAATCTCCTATTTGATGATTTCCTTATAGCAATCAAGACAATTTAAAATGAGTTAAAAAAAAAAAAAAAAAAAAAAAAACCTTTTCCTCTTTCTGTAACTAAAGATAGTAACCATACTATCTTTTGTGTTTTACTGGAATTTCTTTCCCAAAGTGACCATATTTCAAGAAATACGCTAGCTCACCTTCCACTCAATATAAATTGTAGTCAACAAAAAGTGTGTTTTTCCTCCAAATTAAATGGTTAGCTTTTACTCTGAGTTTTATTCCTACAGCCTACTTGTAACAATTAATGCGGTCTGGAATAACTTTCCCTCCTTCCTGAAAGCAGTCCCACAGAGTCAGCCGTCACTGTGAGTCTGCCGAATTTCACTGCGTCCAAAGTCTCGCTGCCACTGAAGACGGTGGGCTGGCTGTGCACATGTCTAATCTCCCGAGATTTCCCCCGTAAAGCCAAACAGGACAACTGGAGAGCAGGATTCAAACCCAATGGACAGCAACCACAACAAAACTAGGCGACAGTATTCCCTACAAAACTGCAAAATGCGAGTGGGTGAAGAGGTCGCGGAGAGCAAGACGACCTACGTGCTCCCGGCAGCTGTGAGGGAAGCAGCAGAAGCGAGGGTGGTCTCTGGTGAATTTGAGAATCGCCAAGTGACCCCAAGTCACTTCTCAGAAGCACAGAGAGAATGTAGGAACAGTAGCCGAAGCTGGGAAGGGCCATGCGCACTCCAGCGGTGAGTTCACCAGCGGTGAGCTTGTGTGGGGCTCTGCTGGAGGGACTGGAGCAGGCTGGCCTCCACGGCTCGCAGGACCTACTATGGAAAAGCTCTCAGATCAAAGCCTCCCCGGGTGGATAAGAAAAGGGCTGGGAACGGAATCCAAAATGAGCATCACAAAGATAATAGAAAGAAAGGGAAAAGAAGGTTCAAATACAATGGTAGATCTGTCAAGTTAGCCTCCATGTTTTGGAGCACTACACCAAAACAGAACAAAACAGAAGAGGAGGCTCTAGAAAATGACATAAAGTCACCTTGAACTATACCATCTAGAACTAATCACACATAATAGAAAAATAACTGCTTAAGGAACTCAGCAACAGAAATGGAACAAAACCTAGTCCCGTGCAAACTGAATTTTTTTAAAAGTTCCTGCAGAAAAATACATAAAACATGCTTGCCAAAAAGTTGAGAGCTCTGAACCAATATTTCAATACAAGCTTAAATTTTTTTATATAGAAAGATTAACAGACCAGAATTAGAAAAACTTAGAGACTAAGCGATAGAAGGAAATAACTAAAGTCACAATCATTTAAGAGATGAAAACTAAACTAGAAAGAACATCAGACTGAAGGCAATTGAAACACAGTGACTTAATAGAAATAGAAAGCGAAAAGGAAAAAATTCTAAAAATCAAAAAGGGTGAAAAAGATAAACATTTCAAGAGAAAATCATAGATTCAGAAAGCAGAAAAAGAAAAGCCAGTGAATATATAACAAAGAAAATCAAAGCAAGAGAACAAAATACTAAAAACGCTTTAATCTAAGAAGACTTTCCTAAACTTAAAAAAACAAAATAAAAAAGTGAAACTACAAAATGAAAGCTCATACCTCACACCGTACAGAGAAATCACCAGGACAACCCACGCTCTAATACCACCTGGTAAAATTAAAGAACTCCATGGAAAAGAAGTATTCTTTGAGCATCCAGGCCAAAAAAGAGATCTTTTATAAGGAAAATAAATCAGACTGTCATCACTCTGACAGCGACACTTATGCCAGAAAAGAAAGGGGAAGTAACATAGTTAAGACAAAGAAAACAAGAACCGAAGATTTTATACGCAGTCAAATTTCAAGTATAAAGACCAGAGCGTTCTCAACATAGAAAAAGGGAGTTAAGAATCCATCAGAGAACAAGCCTCAGATATCCGAAATGCCTAAAGAAACGTCACCGTAAGAACTGATAGTGAGCGTAAGCAGACACTGATCTGTAGAAGTGAGACTCAACAAGGACTGTAAGAAGAGGACAGAATACATAATGGGTATATGCTCTGACGAAGTAGATACAGTACAACTGTAAAAAATGGGAGAACATATGCCCAAAAACCCCAACTCTCCAATAATCACACTGTAAGTGATACTTGGTTTTGTAAACTAAGGTTACTGTATACATATTTGTGCAATAATGCAAGTGAATAATTCTGTGATATTTTAATTCAGTCACCCCCTTGTATCCTTAGAAATTCAGATTCAAATACAAAAGAAAGGGGATAGAAATGAAAGACAGAAGAGTTAAAGCTAAAAATGCTTTATTTGGAAATATTTTTAACTCAGAAGTTATTTTGTCTTTTAAAAAAGCACACATGCACATGCACGCCACGCGCGTGCACAAACACACACACATACACGGCTTTCCATTTCCTAGCCTTAGCCACAAAAAAAACTTAGAAACAAATAACCAACCTAGTAGTAATGAGTACCTCTAGTACACAAATTGTATTCTTAAAACTACAGTTTCTTGTAAAAGAAACAAGATTCCTTGAAGAGAAGACTGATTCCAGATGTGAAGCCAGAAACGTACAAGACTGACTTGGAACATCTTGTCATTTCCAGGTGTCAAGAAAGCTATCAAAAACCACTAGAGTGATGTCAGATATGTCTAAGAAGCCAACGTAGGTGCTTCCACTGGCCAAAGATGGGCCAATTTGAGTCAATAAAGATTATAACCACTATGGATTAAAACACATAAAATGGAAGTAAATCCAAGAGTTTATAATAGCCAGAAAACCTAAGCGGTCACCACTAGAGAATAAAAGAAAACCACTCAATTTTGAAAGCTGCTTTAAAAAAAGAAAAAAGGAAGGAGGGAAAAGAATCAAGCACTTACCCTCTTTCTTACATGAATTGTACCACTGGGTAACCAAATATTAGATGAAGAGAAAAATCTCCTTATGGAAAAATTTCAGCTAATAAATGAATAAGGATGGTTTTAGGTTAACACATTTCCACCTCCTAATGAAATAATGGATCCAGACACTGAGCACTGATAGCTACTAACATCAAAATATGAGAGATGTCCAGACATTATACATCTCCTGATAAAAGACCACACCATTACCTATGAAGTAATCTTGCCAAAAAAGAAAAATAAAAAATTAATAGACTCCGAATCTGATCAAGCCTGGTCCTGATTCACAGGATACGAAAAGAACAGAAGAACATGATAAACTATAGCACAGGAATGCAGTCAGCAAAGTCCCAAGGGTGAGAAACCCTAGAGTACATATAATCCCATTTCTTCAACAGATAAAGGGAAAAAAAGAAGAGATGGGGGAGAAGAGAGCCAGATGCAGAAAGACTTGAAAGAACACAGACAAAACAGAATAAAATCGGGCAAATCTGTTCTACGGTGTTTCGGGATGCACATTTGCGTGGTAAACCGATAAAGAAAAGGAAGTGATTGCCATAAAAGACAGAAGTTACTTTCAGGAAGTGTAAGAAGTTGTGATGAGGACAGGCCAGTGGTTCTATTTCATGACATGGGTGGTGGTTCTAATAGTACCTTAAAATTCATTAAGTCTGTATCTGCTTAATAAGGTCTTCTGTATTGTGAAATATTTTATGGCTTTAAGCATTAAAAAACTGCTGTTCCTATAACTAACAATCATCAAGGGACCAAAACTGAGAATCTTTTCATATTTTATGAGCTTGTCCAATCAGACAGACACACCCACGCAGTCCTAAGTAAAATCTGTACCTCATTTTCTAAGAACTATCAATTGCCTTTTGCTTTTTTATTTATAGGCACTTCTTATATATGCTCTAGTGAAGAAATTGGCTCTTGATATTGCAAATAGTCTTCCCTGTTTGTCTTTTGATATTGTTTATTTTTAGCTTTTGACTTTATGTCATCCTTGGAAAGTCCCCACCCAAATTATTCTTTGCAAATATCATGTCTTCTTTTAGTTATTTCATAGTTTATTACGGTTTAGTTATTTTACAGTTTATCTCATATTTTGCTGGTAAAATTTTGATTTGTTTACACTTAATACTGGTATAAGATAATCAGAGGTAGGAATTCTGGATTTTCCAAATGGTTATCTAGTTTCTTTTCTTTTCCTCGGTCATGCATGCACATTAGGGAGATCCACAGGGTTCGAGGAACTTAAAAATACCATACGGCCTAAGTAAACTAAGGACAAAAAAATACACAGTTATTATTTTTTTCTTTCTTTCTCTTTTTTTCATATAAAGTTGTTCTGCAAACACCCATTTCCTGTTCTTCTAAACAAAGGCTTACTGGTTGTGCCTCGACCACTCGACCACTCGACGAGTGTTCCACTCGCTCTGAAGAACACCCCTCTGCCGCCAGCTTGGTCCCAGATCTGGGTCTCAGCCCCAAGCGTGCCCCCTTTCCACATCCTGCCACACCCCTATTTGACTGGCACAGCGTTTGGCCACCCCTCTGATTTCCTGGTTCAGGGTCACAGAAGTCTCCTAGTTTCAGAGAATATGAGAGCTGTGTTTCTCAACCTCCTTGTTCCTTTTCAGGTGATTTCTGAAAAGAAAAAAGTTTTAAGTATTAAAACCAGATGTCCCTGCTCAAAAACTATTAAGTTTTACAACCATAAGCATTTGCCTCAGTTGCTCAGCGACTTTCCTAAAGAACTTACTACACTAATTTGAATTCTACAATCACCTCAATACATTATAGGTTCCTTCATAATAGAAACCTACATTAGGTTTCTATTAAACAATACACTGGAGGTCACAACCTCAACCAGATTCAACCCTTCTGCATCACTTCTGCCCGCACAGAACAAAGCAAATCCACTATCATGGTAGCTTACAGGTTTCAAAGAAAAGGAAAACTTCACTGTCACAAAATCCATTACATAATCTGACCATTTCTCTTCCCAGTGATATTAAATGAAATGCAGATGCAAGTGAAAAGCACATCAAGATGCAAATCAGCACTGCCCTTTGCTGAAATCACTCACTGCCATATTCTGTATTAGCATATTCACCAAAATTTAATTGTAAACAGAGTAATTATGGTACTAAAGTTATTAAATACACAAAGCAAGCTTGGAACTATACATATTCAAATAGAATTTCAGTGGCAGATCAACTTTTATATCTGAAACAATACCCTAATTAATAGTCAGCTCTGATAATAAAATGGTCCTGTTTCTCAGATAACATTCCCAAAAAAGTTCTGCTGTGAATATTAAAATAAAGTTTTGTGAAGAGATTTTTTTTTAAATTTCAATAGCTATATTTATCACAATATGGTACTGTATTTAGACAACTGACATTTTTCAAGTCCTGGATTCCAATCTGGAATTTTCAAGACAGAAAAAAAGCTTGAATGGATCGAAAAGTACCACTTACACTTGATGAGCTCTACAAATTCATCTGATCCAAACTGGGAATTTACAGTGCAGCAACACAGCCTATCATACATGGACGACTAGTCATACGTTCCCTTACAATAGATATGCACAGAAGCTCCCCTGGGGCGGGGGGGGGGGGGGTCACACACTTTTACGGAATCTTCTTTAAATTGTTAAGTTTCTCTGATATGTTTTTAAACTGCATGGAGACTCACTGACTCAGGGATAATTCTGAACAAACTGGACTATTCACTATTCCATCCATTAACATGGTACCTAAGGACTCTTCTCTCCACTCAGCGGTGTAAAGCTTTTTCTCACCCTCCCCCATCTACACTGACTCAAGTCTCTTCCAAACCCAAAGAGCTCTCTCTTCTTCAATCAGATCTGATCTCTGAAGTTTCAGGACTGTTCTCACCTCTTCTTTTTTGTAATAAATGTTCTGTAAGTTTCTAAGTTCCCTGGGTACAAGAACTATCTTCCAACACATGCAGTAGGTAGGAATTCAATAAATGCATCAAATTAAACAGCAAAAAGGGTTTTTCTTCTCAAGTATCTGATGTCTAACTTTATGCTTACTGTACCTCCCTCAACTGCAATGGACACTGCCCTCCTCCTACAAGCCTGGCAGCTGACATCTCTTCCCACTCCCTACAATGACTATGCCAACACGGCTTATGTTCCTCATAACCATCCTTCTCTTTCTTAATTCGTAAATTTCAACAGACGACCTCATCTCCCAGTTCAGAGAGAAAACTGAAGCTTTAAGTGGGAATTCTTTTATCTAAGACCAAAACCTGCATAGCACCTGTACCCACATGAAGCCCACCTGGGCATTCCTCTTATCTCCTGTTGCCCCATCACAACCCAGGGAAGCTCTGCTCCTCTACCAAACATCAGGTCCTTCACCTGTCTTGTATCCCATCCCCTCCAACCTTCTTAGGACTTACACTATTAATTGGTCTCTCCCCATTATTATCCTAACTTTCCTCTTCCTCTCATGCAAATGTCTCAGATCATGTGGCCCTACTACCATCTCTGTTCTCCTCCCTGGGGCCAAACGTGGATCCCTGCCAACTTCGTCTTCAGGATCTGCTCCTACTGCTCTTGCTAAGGGCACTGAGTGCAAATGACAGGGCACCCTCCCATCTGCCTGCTCAGGAGGTGTGACACTGTTGTTCATTCTTTTCTGGAAACATTCTCTTCCTTTGCCTCACAACACAATACTATCCTGGGGCTCATTCTCTGGTTTAGGCCACTCACAGTCTAGGTAATTTGGGAAACACAACAATGAGTAACAGCCTGTTTTTTCAGGGAGTTTGTCCTGCTTTTTGACATACAGTTTTCCAGGAGGAATCGTGTTAAAAAAGCAGACCACCTACACTTCCCTCGCTTACACCAAAGTACACATTTTATAATGTGAAAGTAAATTACATAAAAGAAAAAACATGCTATTCAATAAACTGAAGATCTTAAAAATAAAATTAAGGCTTTGAAATTAAGATGGAGGCATATACAAAAACAGAACTGGTTGATACGCCTTTCCTATAAGCTAACAGATCTCAAGAAAACACTTTATAGTCTCAAAGAGAGAGTCACACACCCATGTTCACAGCAGCACTAGTGTCAAGAGCTAAAAAGTGGAAGCAACCCAAGTGTCCGTGGGCAGGTGAATAAACAAGATGTGGTGTATACATACAATGAGGTATTATTCAGCCTTAAAAAGGAAGGACATTCTGACACCTGCTACAGTACGGGTGAAATCTTGAAGACATTATGCTGAATGAAATAAGCCCATCCCTAAAAGACAAATATTGTAGGATTCCACTAATACGAGGTATCTTACAGAAGTCAAATGTATAGAAACAGAAAATAGAATGGTTGCCAGGGCTGAGGGGAAGGGGAAGAAGGGAACTACTGTTTAATGGGTACAGTTTCAAATTTGCAAGATAAAGAGAGTTCAGGAGACTGGTTACACAAGAGTGTGAACATACCTAACACTATTGAACTGCACGCTAAAAAATAGGATGGTAAACTTTGTGATTCTATGTTGTTATTTTCCTCCCACAAGTAAAAAAAAAAAAAATGAAGAGTTTATAGACACAAAAGGTAAAACAGACATAGTACAACCCCAATATATTCTTGAAACTATGAAATCAACCTTCCCCTGCATGTGCACACTCAGAATTGGAAAAGCATTACAAGTGGTGTTATTTCAAAGGTTGTCCTTACAGATGCTAATTACAGGCCCATCACCCTTTATTGCACTTTGCTTTATTACACTTCAGGGATACTGTGTTTTTTTACAAAATGAAGGTTTGTGGCAACCTTTGACAGAGCAAGTCTATTTGCACAGTTTCTTCCAACAGCATTTCCTCACTTCATGTCTCTTGTGTAATCTTGGAATTTTCACAGTATTTCAAACTTTTTCATTATTATTTTACTTGTTATCTGTGATCAGTGATTACAACTCACTGAAAGGTCAGATGATAGCATTTTTTAGCAATAAGATTTTTTAATTAAAGTATATAATTGTTTTTTATCCATAATGCTATTGCACACTTAAAACACTACAGAACAGTGTAAATGTAAATGTAACACTCATATTTGCTCTAAGAAACCAAGATATTCATTTGACTTGCTTTACCACAATACTCACTTGATTGTGGTGGTCTAGAACCGAACCTACAGTATTTCCAAAGTATGTCTGTAGCGAAATCTACTAGTTACCACAATGGTAAATAAAGGCTAACTGTGAATTATATGAATTTGTCATATGAATTGCATTAATTCATTCACTCACTTAACGAATATTTATTGAATATATGCCATGTGCCAAGCACTGTTCTCAATGCTTACTTGACCTTAGGAACAAAACAAAGGTCCTGCTCTTTTTTTTCTTTTTTTTTTTTTTTTTAATTTATTTGACACAGAGAGAGATCACAAGTAGGCAGAGAGGCAGGCAGAGGGGAGGGGGAAGCAGGCTCCCCGCTGAGCAGAGAGCCTGACACAGGGCTCCATCCCAGGATGCCGGGATCATGACCTGAGCCAAAGGCAGAGGCTTTAACCCACTGAGCCACCCAGGCGCCCCAGATGTCCTGTTCTTTTGACACATATTCTAGCAGAAGGGCAGACAGACAGAAAGAAAGGGAAAGGAAGGAAAGAAAGACAGACATAATGGGTAAACTATATAATATTTTATAAAATGTAGTTGCTGTGCTTTAGAGAAAAAAAAAAGGAAAGAAAAGTAACAGAGATCAGGAAGGTAGAGGACAGGGAGAGCAGGGTGGCAGGGGGCACATGAGCCTCACTGAGAAGGTAGGTGAGATCTGAGCAGACTCACAGGTGGTATAACTGGGAGGATATTGTGGGCATAGGGACAAGCAGTGCAAAGATCTTAAGGCAAGAGCACGCCACACAAAGAAGGATTCTGGTGTGGCTTCCGCAGGAACAGGGGAGGTGGTGGGAGGAGGGGACAGCCAGGTAACATGGGAGCAACGCTTCCAAGAGAGCCCTGCAGTCCACTTCAGGACTCTGACTTTAACAAAAGGGGAAACATATTTCTTCAAGATGTGGGGACATGTATTATGCTTGCATTTTAATTCACAATACTTCAACCAAAATAAAATCATATTCTCAACACAAGTCAAGAACTCTCCCATTGACCTATTTCTCACCAAAGTTTTCATATGTTTGATAGTTTTTGCTAATGTATGTTATTCCATTCTCAGAATCCACTCTATCCATAGGCTAAACTATGTAAGCCTGATATAAATTCAAAATCTTAGTGCCTTTGTCACTAATCTCACCTCAAGGTAGGAATGGGTTTATAATGGATCAGCTTCTACTCCTAAAAAGTAGAGCCTAGGACAAAGCCCTAGTTTCCCCTTAACTTTAACATTAAGTAACTTACTAGTGCTATTAGAGTAAATGGTTTGTAACTTTCTGACAGAAAATATAAAAATTTTTACCATGCTACACCCCCTAATTTCAAATAAAAATAATACTGAGTTCCATGCAATTCTATATTGTTCTAATGCATAATGCCTGCTTCATTAATTCATCTGGCTGACAAATATTTATGTTGAACATACTCTGTGCCAGGAACTGTTCTAGAACACAAGGATAAAGCAGTGAACAAAACAGATAAAAATTCCTGCCCTCGGGGCGCCTGGGTGGCTCAGAGGGTAAGCCACTGCCTTTAGCTCAGGTCATGATCTTGGGGTCCCGGGATGGAGCTCCGCATCAGGCTCTCTGCTCAGCGGGGAGCCTGCTTCTTCCTCTCTCTCTGCCTGCCTCTCTGCCTACTTGTGATCTCTCTCTGCCAAATAAATAAATAAAATCTTTAAAAAAAAAATCCAGCCTTCTTTAAGCTTTTTAAAATTTAAGATAACTTGTTAAAAATTAAAACATGCTCAGTGTCCAATGGTAATAAGTGCTAAGGGGAAAAATAAGGTAAGGAGAGGGGATGAGGGAGGGGGGTGAAATTTAAAAGATGATCTGGTAAACCCTTAGGAGAAAATGACACTTGGGCAAAGACCTGCAACTCAGTGAGGGAAGCTTGGCCATGCAGTGATCTAGAGGAAGAGCAGAGGGAGCAGCAAGTGCAAAGGCCCTAAGGCAAAGAGTATGACCAGCTTTTTCTGGAAACCAAAGTAGCCGAGAGGTGGGGGCAGCTGCAGAAGAATCCGCCAGGGGAGAGCATTAGCTGATGTCACAGATATACATGGGCACAGGGTTGGTGGTCACACAGGCCACTCACTGCAACGACACCCACTTTAGCTCTCAGGGAGATGGGAAATCCAGGGAAGGTTTTGCGCAGAGAACTGGCATGCTCTGGCTTACGTTTTCCAAAGGCTCGCTCTGGTGAATCCATCAAACAGATCAGGAAGGGGCAAAGCAGAAACAGCTACCACTTATTACAATGGTGTTGCTACTGGAAAAACCAATGACTGCATTAATCCTTCCTGGATATTAAGGATGTCAATTTTGTAAACACTGCACTGACTTTTAACCACCAAACAGAGGGGTGCAGAATAACCTAGGACTTTTTTAGATTTTTTAAAACTTTACACCAGTTACCACCCCCCAACCCGCAAACAAGTCTTCAATGCCAAGTAGAAACAATTGGTATTAGTGACAGATGATCTAGGAAACATGCTAATCATTTCTTACTCTAGATTTTCTAAGCTCGATCTTTACAACAAAGTAGTTCACCAGAATATCAAATATCTGAACTCCTTTATTCCAAAGGCATTTATAAAACACCAACAAAACTGATGTGTGGAGCTGGAAAAGTGCATGGATAAAATGCAACCTTTGGCCTCAAGAAGCTGCACTTAGTTTCATGGAGAAACACCATACAATTAGGATTTCTATATCATCAACTTCAAACAAGGATCAATAAAAAGCCCTCCAGGTAAAGAATGTTTCTGAATCCTCTGGTAAAACTATTTATTAGAGACAGTGAGCAGTTGTAGACATCTACAGAACCAAACTCTGTTGGTTTCAGGGCAGAGAGAAAGTACCTCTTCCAGTAGGGTACAAGTTTTTAAGACAGCAAGAGCTCTGAAACCTGTTTTCTCATTTTTTCAACTAATGCCAGCAAGTTCAGAGTAAAATTATAAACTCAAATTACATAAGTATCACGGTCTGAGGGAGTAGCTCTCAGTCCTGGCTACGCATGGTAATTACCAGCAGAACTCTGAAACCAGAAAGGCCCTCTTCCTCAAGAGCCCTGGTGTGTCCGAGAGTTGAAATGCCACACAGAGGAGGTGATGCACAGACTGGACCACCGATCTAGATACGCCGGCACACGTTCCTTTCTTCATTCAGTCACTCATTTTCAACATACTAGCTCTGTTACACACAACTCTGGTACCATATTAGAGGATGTCAATAAAGACTCCTTCTAGTTCATTTCAGAAGTTGGAAAAAAAATACAAATTAGTGAATGAAGGACTCAAGAGGAGCTCCCCCAAAGACCACCCTTTTCCCATCCCATCACATCCCAAATCAAAGATCACTCATTTACACTTCAAATTTAGTTGGGATTAAAAAGGAATTACATGTTTGGGTATAAATGGCTTCCCGCCAAACTACAATAAGTCAAAGAATAAAAGCAAACAAGAGATAATCGGTCAACAAAGAACTTCATCACCTCTTTTGCTAAATTACTTCAGGAACAATTTCAAAGCAGTATATTGTATATATTTGTAATTGGCTCTTACAAATGAGCCAGCTAATCAGAAGTTGATTAATACATTTGATTACCATGAAGAAATCATCTAAAAACTAAAATACAATATCTTGAGTTTATATAACCCCTTCCCAATCGTACCAACGGTCTTCATATACTTACTTTTTTTTATCCCCACAAATCCTATGGCTGAGACTGAACTGTAAGGATATCCATGGGATAAAATTATACTTATTACCAATACCATTTAACATAAAAACCTGTTACAAAGAAAAGCTCATTGTTGAGTTCCTATTAGGGACACCCAATCAATCGGTCCCCTGGTCTCACTCTGAGAACTAGGCATATCCACTTAAGTTGCAAAAGGATTCACGGCTGTACGGCATCTGTAAGGACATTAACAAAACAAGCGTCAACTACAGCACAACAATCCATGAGCATACAAAAGTGAACCTCCAGAGATAATGATCCTTTAAATTCATAGACTTATTCCTGAAAAACATTAAGCTAAACTCAAACTGTGACACCATCTTTGGAAGCAATTGTCACACTAGTCAGGTTTTCACACCTACACTGGAAAGAATTAGGTGAAGACTCACGCTTCTAATTCTGAGGAAGAAAGTGGGTATTTTCAGAGAAGAAAAATTTCTTCCTAGTCAGAATGTTTTCTACTTGTATTGAGAAACTGATTTACATTACAGTATAACATTTTTTGGTATAGCAAATGTTTAAAAATACAGTATATCAAGTGTACTTCCTCAACTTTTATTTCCTTTAAATGATTTCTAAAAGTTCTAAAAGAGGAGCACTAACTGCAGAATTAATTTTCAAGAGAGAATACACAGGATGGTCCAATTTCAAACACAAGCCCAAGAAGCCTTGCTGTCAACACTTGCCCGGAAAAGCAAAGGATCTGGTGAGGTCTCGCTGTGCACCTCTCTTTCTGACTTTAGATGTGCCGGTTAGAAGATCCATCCCTGGAGTCCTAACAGGTCTCCAGGAACAAACCATGAAGAAGACTTTACAGTAACATTCGTTCATCCTACAGAGAGCAGATGCTGGGAACGTCCTGCTCAGCCAGTAATAAAGCATGGCATCTAAGAGGGGAGCAAGCGTGAAGATGCTGACTTCAAAGGTAGGTGACCCATAGGCCCTACAAAAGGAACTGAAAGGAATGTTTCTATATGTTAAGCAAACACAAACTGTTCTAAAACTGGAAAGGTTGAACTATACTGTTTATGTTTTTACAGCACTTAACATGTTTGGGAATTTTGTAAATGATAGATTTCCCATTAGTTCTCTGATCTGGGGGCAAAATTAACAACCAGGCTTTGTTTAGAGTTAATTCTCTGGATGTTCACATTTAAATCTACACAGGATAGCAACTGCACATTTTTCCTTATATATTCTTGCAGCAGGGCTTAAGGGGAGAATAGCTGTAAATACTCAGAAAGGAAATTAGGATGACCAAATAGTACAAGCATATCAGAAGTGTAGTCCAGTCATTAAAAAAGTCTTTATGAAAACATAAAAGAAAAACTTTAAAGAATCCCAGAGACAAG
>PISX010006949.1:0-93036 GCA_004024625.1 Mellivora capensis | reverse complement strand
ATGGGGAGATGGAGAGGAGAAGGGAGTTGAGGGAAATTGGGGGGGAGATGAACCATGAGAGACTATGGACTCTGAAAAACAACCTGAGGGTTTTGAAGGGGCGGGGGGTGGGAGGTTGGGGGAGCCAGGTGGTGGGTATTGTGGAGGGCACGCATTGCATGGAGCACTGGGTGTGGTGTAAAACTATGAACTCTGTTACCCTGAAAAGAAATTAAAAAAAAAAAAAAAGAAAGAAAGAAACTAGATACATCTGTGGCCAGATGAGGGAGCAGGGACCTGAGCCCAGGAAAGAATGTTCCTTCAACTCCTGACACTACCTGTGCTTGGTGCCGGTTATCAGGCTACTACACTGTGGGCCTCTTTCTGGATGTAAATTTAAACTTCCTTAGGCTCATCTTCGTAATGTATTTCCATGCACTCTTGACTGCCTGCAGGGAGAGCTCCTACAACACTCTCTTCACTATGCCCCAGCGCCCCTGCAATCACACAGTGGTTGACACAAGTGTGTAGGTGCTTATGCTTAGCATTTTCTAGGGGGAAATAGTTTCAAAACCATAAACCAACAAATATTTATAGATTGTTATTTACCACTTCTGTGTTCAGCTGCATGAAATAATGGAATTTCTCAAAACCAAACCAGTCTTTTAGGTGCTCCTATGGGTTTTGTTTTGTGATGAAGTCAGGGTCTCCAGTTGGAAAAAATGATGGGGGGGGGTGCTAAGGGGCGAAGAGTGAGAAAATCTGAAGAGGGGAAGTCAGCAGAAGGGAAATGACGGTAATACCTGTCTCTACACATTCCTGTGAGCGAAAACACAAAGCATTAGCTTAGAAAACAGTGATGATGAAATATTATGTAGCTAGCATATAGTATATATATATTACCTATATTCATTCTTTGTATATATTCATGCATTTAAGTTTACTTTTCTCATGAATCAAATTTTCCTAAAAATTATGCATTGTCCTTTCAATCCTAATAATTTCACCAAGGTTTCCATTTGGCAGAAGAGGAAATGTTGGCTCAGAGAAGTGAAACAACTTGCCCATGGTCAGGCAGCTAATAAACAATATAACGAAGATGTAAGCCTATGCCAGCGTTTCTCAGAGCATTCCAGGACTACAAGGGATGATTGTTTAAAATGCTGGCAACAGAATTTCTTGGGTTTGGATCTGAAGATCCAAACCCTCAAGTGATTTACATGCAGGCAGAAGACCAAAAAACCAGTGACTTCAGCAATAAGGACTTATCACTCGTTTCTTAATAAGGTGCATACAGCAATAGACATCTTGCCTGGATATTAGTTTCCTAGAATCCGTGCTCCACAAAAGCAGTGGCTAACATATGAGAAGAAAAAATAATCAGCCAGTATATGCAACGAGACTTCTGTTGTGAATGCCAAATTTATTTATCAGACTGATTACCGAGATCAGGGTTCGCAAGCTATAGTTCTCAGAACAAATCCATTATGATGCAGACTCTGTAAATAAAGTGTCATTCTGGGATGCCTGGGTGGCTCAGTTGGGTCATGATCCCAGTGTCCTGGGATCGAGTCCCACATCGGGCTCCTTGCTCGGCAGGGAGCCTGCTTCTCCCTCTGCCTCTGCCTGCCACTCTGTCTGCCTGTGCTCACTCGCTCTCTCTCCTTCTCTCTCTGACAAATAAATAAATTAAAAAAAAAATAAAGTGTCATTCTGTTACATAGTGTCCGTGACTGCCTTCCCTGTGACAGAGTTGGTAGCTGCAACTGAGCCTGTATGTTTACAAAGCCAAAAACACTTACTATCTGACCCTTTATAGAAAAATTTGCTAAAACCTGGCCTAGGTCATGTTTTTAAGTATAAGAAAGGTAGACTTAGGGTGTTTTTGTAAAATTCAAGAGGGGGAAATTCAAGATACTTACGAGAAATGCAAATGTTTATTCATTTTTTTATAAGGCATACTTCTTTTCTTTTAAACTATTTTTTAGTATCAGAAGTGGAACTTTGATCAGGTTTGTAGAGAGCAATAACCCAGTTCCTATCAAAATGTTAAATGTACATACTCTTCAATCCAGCTATCTTCATTCTAGGAATCCAGTGGGAAACTCAGTCCATGTAGTGGGAAAACAACTGCCTCGCAATACTCCTTTCTCTCCCCTATCCCCTTGCCTCCTCTCTCTCTCTCTCTCTCTCTGTGTGTGTGTATCTGTCTGTCTGTCTCACTCTCTGTCTCTCTCAGATTCTCTATCTACATAGTTCCCTGATGACTGATATTATTTGCTAACTCTCAGGGGAGAGTAATAAAGAGAGAGAGAGAGAGGGAGAGGGAGAGAGGCCAACCTAGTGGGCTCCACCTTTGTGAAGGTAAGGTCATCACCTCTCCTCCTCTTGAAGCCCAGTGAAGGGGTCTCAAGGGGGTAACTTGTAAATCCTGGAAGGTGCCTACTAGCAAAGTGACTCACTTTACAGTGGGGTGTCCTAGGATGAACTCTCATAATAAAGGGAAATCTGAAATTCAGAAGGAACCATGGTTTTTCATCAGACTTAAGGACTAAGGAGCCAAAGTTTTGGATCAAGCTTTGCTCGAAGCTAATCGACTTCTTGAATCTTCACTTATGTGAGCTAACAGGTTCCCTTTATCCCTTAAGTCAGCTTGAGTCAGCTTTTCTGGTACTACAACTCAAAGTATCCCTAACTGCAGTGCCCTAAGTACCACACCCCGCAGAGCGGAACTGGCTGAGGGCAGAAGCCGAGGCCAGTCAGTGAGGACGCCTCCTCCTAGTCTCAGTCGGTTCCCTCCCTGGCCTGTTCTGTATTCTTACTAAGGCCATCTGCCTAGCAAGGTTGCATCAAAAAGGAAAATTCAGGATGTTGGAGACTGACTACTTCTTGCACAATTCATTAGGGCCCATTAGGGCTCACTTTGAAATTGGCTTGTCTGATAGCAAAGAGGGGGAAAAATAGTTTCCTTAAGAGAAGCCCTCTTGAATTTGAGAGGCAGGGTGGGGGGCTTGGGGGTAGGGAAGGAAAAAATGAAACAAGATGGGATTGGGAGGGAGACAAACCATAACAGACTCTTAATCTCAGGAAACAAACCGAAGGGTGCCGGGGGAAGGGAGGTATGGAGAGGGTGGTGGGGGGACAGACATTGGGGAGGGTATGTGCTACGGTGAGTGCTGTGAAGTGTGTAAGCCTGATGATTCACAGACCTGTACCCCTGGGGCAAATAATACATTATATGTTAATAAAAATAATTTTTTAAAAAAGGGAAGCCCTCTTTTTCTTGCTGCCTGCACACCAAGCTGGTTTGCACAGCAGTGACCTAGAGCTTGCAGACGGGAAAAAGCAGACCTCTCCTCGGCAAGGTGATGCTAGTATGAGCAGAAATAGGAAGATGGGAGACGAGGAAGGATGAAAAAGTGGGGTCCAGAAACAGCCGGATCCACCCTCTCTGCAGATACCCTCCTTTTAAACATTTACCTTGTGGACAAAATGAGCAGTCCCGCACTTACATGACAGCTGGGATGCCACCAGAGGCAAGGAGCAGATTCCCGTGACCCCAGCGCCCATGACATCACTTCAGCAGCAGAGGGCGTTTCGGGGACAGCAGTCAGTGGCCTGGGGGATGGGGCGTGGCCGTGAAAGGGGGAGCCAGGGGGACCAGCCCGACCAGCTCGTGCACTGAGAGAGAGGCCTTCTGAATCCACTTCTAGAAGTGATGTTAGCTGGCAGCTAGCTAACAGCTAGCAGATTTTCTGCTTCTAATTAACCACCCAAAAGTCTTAAAAATAAGAAAGGAGCTGCATTGCCTCTGAAACCCCAAGGTTGGCCAAAACAGGCTCTGATGACACCCGGCAGTGGTTTTCAAACTGCCTGTGCTTTACATCACCTTGGGAGTTTCAAAATTACTGACTCCCAGTCCCCACCTAACTAAACCCGAACTAAATGCATAACTTTGGAGGTGAGGTCCTGGCATTGGAGTTGCTAAAAACTTTCAGAAGGGATTCTAATGTGAATCCAAGGTTGGAAAGCAACCCAATCCAACAGGAAATAGCCAGCCTCTATAAAAGTCTTCACCCTAAGTGGAATTCCCAGATAAAAGGCAGGCTTCCCAGTTAAATCTGAATTTCAGACACACACCAAATGATTTTTTATGAGTATATCCCAAATATCGCCTGGGACATACTTATACTAAAACATCATTCATTCTGTATTTTAATTTGCTAACTCTGGCCACTGCAGCCTCGAAGCCTGAACTTAGATATGGCTTTGGAGAACATTCTCCCAGAAAGCAGAGCACAGAACATCTGAGAAGCTGACCAGGGCCGTCGGCCTGCTGGTAGACGGGGAGTCCTTGCTAGGTCGCAGGCAGGTTTGCTAGACCGTCGCTAACAGAAGCATGCAAGCTCCCAGCATTTGCTAGATGCTCAACAAATGTTAGCCATTGTTCTGAGGAAAGCTTTGCTTAGGAAAATGAAGGTGTGTGCATAAATATGCATTCACAGTACGCTGCATCATCTCGGTAGTCATTTAAGGAGAAAGATCCTAGATCGTATCAATTATGACTTAGTGATTAAAACAATGTGTCAGTTTCAGCTTTCTAGGAAAGCATCTCCAGCGAGGGTCTGGCACCCCTGTGCTAGCCCTCTGTCCCTTTCTGGTGGTTTCGCCCCTCTTCAGATGTCTCTACTCTTCCCCCAGTATCTCTCTCAGCCTGTGGTTCCGATCAGTTGGGAAGACAAAATCAATGGAGTCATCCCAAGGAAAAGGCTGGTTTACCTTTTATATAAGAGCCTTCAGTATTTTTTAAGGGATTTTATTTATTTGACAGGGAGAGAGAGACAGCCAGATAGGGAACACAAGCAAGGAAAGTGGGAGAGGGAGAAGCCAGCTCCTGATGCGGGGCTCCATCCCAGGACCCCGGGATCATGACCTGAACCAAAGGCAGATGCTTTAATGACTGAGCCACCCAGGCGCCCCCCTTCAATATTTTGAAACGCAGGGCAGGGGCAACCATCCCGTGAGCATTTGTTGTTTGAGATATATGATAGAGCTGCTCCAAGAGAGAGCTCATCCTGCTGAGTGATCCATATAGTGAATATGAGGAGAAACTGAAGCGGGGGCGGGGGGGTGTGTGAAGAGAATGTCATGAGAAGTCAGAGAAAGTATCTATCATATCACACAATTCAACAATGGAAGTAAGTTACAAAAGTTAAATAAGATACATAAATGAAAATTAAAGTTAAAGAGGGCTGCAAAGTGTGGCAGGGGGTGGGGGGTGAGACCCATAGAGGAGGTGCCCTCCAGAGTTCCAAGGTCATTGCCCTGAGCAGGTGCCAGTCTTCACACAGGTGTAACGCCTTCCTTGTAGCTCCCAGGCCACTCAGGCATTCAGCTCCAGGTCACTGATGTACTCTTGGACCCAGGCCTCCCTCGGGTGGGCACAGATCTGCCGGCCTCTTTTGGTTTGGAAACTGTGGAGAGGCATGGGAGGATTACACACTGAGGAATGTAGCAGGAGAATCCTAGGCCCACTGTGACCCCTCCATCCTTCTCTGCCTCAGACCTCTCAGGCCCTGTCCACATGCTCAAAAATGTACTCTCCATGTTGGGGTTCATGATCTCCTCTGGGTCTCATACGGGGGTCCACTCAGAAAGCCAACTTCCTGCTGTCACCTCAACACAGGGGCAATTCCTTCAGGCAGACCAGGTCAGAGACATGGCAGTGGCCTCCCCTGGTGTTCTGTGCTCCGATGGTCTCAGAAGGCTGAGTCCTCCAAGGGGCTGGGGGCGCTCATCTCAGCCCTCCCATCGCCCCCACCCCCGGGAAGATTGGGCCTTACATGACACCGGGCTTGGAGCACTGGCTGCTGGTCTCATAATAGTCGACCACAAATTTCCGAGGAATCTGCCGGGAGATATAGAAGAAGCAGCAGGAGGTCGGGGTGTCAGCACCAACTGAGAGAAACAGGACAGAAAGATCCTAAGTGACTCCTCAGAAGACTGGGCGAGCCAACCACTCCCCGAGGGTCAGGAAGAACTGGAAGGAGACAGCCCTGCACAGGCATGGGGATGTGCAGACAAAGAGATCCAGAAGGAAGCTGGCATTTCTTGTTTTCCTTGACATTTTTATATTCTGTGTCTCTTTCCATGTTTGTCATTCTCTGTCTATTTTGGTATGGGGGTCCCTGTGTCTCTCCACCGGAACTTCAGCTTTCTGAACAAACTACTCCCTTTCTGTCTCAGGGCAATGTCATCTGGAATTCACAAGGAGAGCAAAGGCCACAGCCTTGGGAACCAGCTGGCCACAGATTCCACCTGTTGTCCGAGGTCCCAGTTGGGCGGCCACTTTTCCATCCTTAGAATGGGACTTCCTCCCACTCTCTCCCGGAACTGGACAACAAAATGGCCAAAACACTATGGGAAAGACACTCCTCCTCAGGAAACAGCCTCTGACAGCTCTCTGAAGTTCTCTACTCAGAGGGGCTCAGGCACAAGACTTGGGCGCTGGGGTCCAAGCCGTGGCCAGGGAGTGGAAGGACAGGGCAAAAGGAGGCAAGGAGGACAGACTCACAAAAGGAAGAGGAGGTCTGGGAACAGAGTGCCGCGGTGAGAAGCAGGACGGCCAGGCCAGCCGCAGGGACCTCCATGGCGCTGAGCAGCAGAGGGTGTGAGCTCGAGCAGTAGCCACGCAGAGCTGGGACCGGAGACCCACAGCTGCTGCCTCCTTCTGGGGTCTAAACCATGTCCCATCTTTATAGACAGCCTCGGAGCGTTAGAAGGGAGAAAGTTGAGGAAACCAAGGGGGGGATATTTAAAACCATTGGTGTTGGTGTCGTGCTGTGAGTCACATAAGGTAAGAGAGCTCTGGGTCGCCACCAAAGTTCAGGCTATTTGCAACCAAGGTTCGGTTGCCTACCTGAGGGGGAAATGGTTTCTACAGTGAGGGGAGGTGAGATGCTGGTGTGACCCGGTTAGCAGATCGGGAGATCAAGCCATTTCTGCTACAGAGCCTTCTGCTCTGTGCCCCAGCGGTTCAGATGGCCTCGAGGTGACCCAGAGGATAATGCCATGGAGTCTGGGGGCGCACACCCCAGATGGAGACAGCAGAACTAGGGAAGCCTAGCTCTTCAAGGGGCAAGATGGAGGCCGGCCTTTCAGACTTGCTCCATCATCAAACATGCACGGGTCTCTGCGGTGCGCCAGGAGGATCAGTGCCTGGCAGTGAGTGCTTCTGATTGCAATGCCAGCTTTGGATTGCCAGGGCATCCAGTTGAAAGACATATTGCCAGCGAGGCCTGGAGAGAAAGAGCCAGGCTGTCCCGCCCATAAATTTCCCCTTTGAGAAAGGGCTGAGTAACCGATACAGCTGGTCACTTGAGCGACCCCACAATTCCCTTCCTGTGTTCTAATTCCTGCTCCTAGGTTTTACATTTGCCAAAAGGGAACCCACAAAGCCCTGGACACCCCACCATTAACCCCAATAAGGGCAGAACCTCAGGTCTATGCTCTCCCTCTCTCTTTACCAGTGACCTCACTGAGGGGCCCTCAGGCATGCCGCGTACCCCTGTGAGTAATAAACCTTGTATTTTAAAATTTCCCTGGTGGTTGCTGCTGAGGTGTGAACCTCATACTCATAGTAAGAGCCACAAAGGCCCGTCGGGCCACAACATTGGCTCCAGTCGGGGAAATGTCTGGGGAGCTCACCACCAGCTATAACTACGTAGCCCAGGCATTTTGAGCTCATGCCATCACGATCAAAAGGTTGAGACCCCCACAAGACAGCTGGTCCCTGGGTTGGTTGGGCTAATGTGAATGGAGAGCCCTAAACTGTTGTTACCCTTTGACCACAAAGTACTCTGCCAGAGATCTGTCCTATGGATAGAAGTAGGAGGATGAAAAAAATTATATGGATAATGGTGTTTGTCACAGCCTATGTGTAACAATTTAAAAAGGACCTACAGGATGTCTGGGTGGCTCGGTAGGTTAAGCTTTGGACTTGATCTCAGCTCAGGTCATGATCTCAGGGCCATGAGTTCCAGCCCTGTGTTGGGCTCCAGGCTGGTCATGGAGCCTACTTAAAAAATAATAATAATAGGGGCGCCTGGGTGGCTCAGTGGGTTAAAGCCTCTGACTTCGGCTCAGGTCATGATCCCAGGGTCCTGGGATCGAGCCCCGCATCGGGCTCTCTGCTCGGCAGGGAGCCTGCCTCCTCCTCTCTCTCTGCCTGCTGCTCTGCCTACTTGTGATTTCTGTCTGTCAAATAAGTAAATAAAATCTTAAAAAAATAATAACAATAATAACAATAACATTTTTTAAAAGAAGTAATTATTAAAGTAAAAAAACAAAATTAACTAATTAAAATCCATACAATTAAATCAATTATGGCATATTCACCTCTTATAATTAGCCCTGAATAACTAAGAAAGTGAAGAAATGTTCAAAGGAAATACTTGTTCCTCAAAAACCCTAAAACATTTCCTGTGTCCTTATTGTAAAGTCAAGATGGTATTTCCAGGGTTTGTCTGGCAGCTCAATGACATCATCAGGGACACTTTTCTTAAAATGTTTCCCTTTCCCCCAACATTTTGTTGGCTTTTCTTTGTGGGGAGGGGGTGTGTCACTTCATGGTTACAAAATGGCTGCTGCTGCTCAGGTCTGCACAAAGTCTTCTCCATAGGCTTATAAGGGAGTCTCATAAGAGTAGAGAAAAAGCAACATTACAGGTATCTTTAATTCAAATTGGCTTTTTTTTTTTTACTTCATTTGTAATGTGAGCTATAGTTCACCGCCCAAAGTAGCAAAAGCTAATTTTATTTTTAAGTAATCTCTACACCCAATGTGGAGTTTGAACTCATGACTCTGAGACCAAGAGACACATGCTCCTCCAACTGAGTCACCCAGGCACCCCAGCAAAAACCAATTTAAAAAATAAGTAAAATAGAAAAGATTAAAACTTAGTTTATTTCTGAAACCTAGGTGCAGCAGGATGGGTGCTTGTAAGGATGTGGTGGTTTGCCTCTACACTCTTCCCGTCTTACTGTGGCATATATGAAGTCTGAGGCATGATTTGAGTAAAATTTCTTTCCTGGAAGGTAACAAAAATGTTATTACCCAAACATAACCACTATTAACATTTTGGTTTATTTCTCTCAAGTGCATTTTTTCCTAGGCTATGATAGTTCTATTGACTTACCTGCTTTCTTCTTTCTACTGTATGTCTGGGGGCTGAGGGGCATTATTGTAATCACGATATGAATGTAATTTTGTATTTTTATTGCTTATACTTACTGTTGTAAGACTTTTCCAGATCGTTCCAGGACTTTTAAGAGCTAACTGACTCAACTATAAGCCTAGTTCATCAATATGATCACACACTATTACAGCTCATTGATCACAGCTCAGTGATTACAGATCATTACACTATTACATTTGAACTAGTTCCAGTTTTTAATTTAGTTTTTAACTATTTTATAAATAAACTGTACCAAACATATACACCCATAAAATGTTCCCCGTAAGTGAGGTTATTTCTATGGGATATTTTCCTAGCTGTTGACTTTCAGGGCCAAAAAGTAGGGACACTTAATTAAGGCTCCCGATCTGTACAGATACCCCATATGAATGTGTGTTTCTGTTCCCCATTGGCAAACCCAGCAATGGCATATGATAGAGACTTCTGAATGTTTGATGAATGAAGCAGTGATTAAAAAGCCTGCTTGGAGTCTGGGGTTCCCCAATTCCATTCTGTCCACCTGCGTCCTGATCAAAACATAGCTCGGGCTACTCCAGACTCAGTGGCATCATTATACACATCCCATCTGTGCAGCCAAAACCCCAGGGAAGAACATTACACATGTCTGCTTTGCAGATGGAAAAGAGAACAGTCCAGTTCATAGATCTGTTTGGGTAGAAGGAACCAGCTAAGCCTGGGCCCCTGGTGACAACTCTTGGTCTCCCCCCCCCCCAACTGGTTAATCATTTCCTTAGAAACACTCTGATCAACATGATGTCATGGTCCTTTTCACCCAGGGTGTGGTTTAAGTGTGACTCGTGTGCCCAGGATGCTGAAGCATCACCACAGAGGTCAGCTTGTGCAACCAGAAGAGCTGTACTAGAGCACAGATCTGCTCCACGGGCAGAATCGTTCACCTGTAGATCTCTCCATGCCCCAGAGCTCTAACACAAACATCATCTCATCCCGTCACTGTCCAAAACCTTCCCACACAGTCAGTCCCAATGAATAAGCAACTGAGCTGTTTTTGTGTTCCCTGAAGCTCCATGTACGACCCCAGGTACCCCAACATATATGACTCCTAACATGACACCATGCAACAGCTTCTCCTCTAGTCATCCCCAGCCGCTGGCTCCCCATGCTCCAGAGAGGCTTATAGAGGGACAAGGACGTGGCTTGGACCCCAGAAGGAAATAGAGAGTATTGAGTGACCAGTCCTGACTTTGCCCAAACTCCTCTAAGCCCAACATTGTTAAGGTCTCCAGAGCTGCCCTGGTTGACCATCTCCTCACACAGCCCTCAGTTCATAGTCTTGTCCACACCACAAGACTCTCAATCCTTATCCTTTCTTGCTGTCAGGGTTGTGTCCTAATCCTCTGGATAGATGTCTAAACCATATCCCTTACGCCCTATAGATAGATAGTCCCTAAATGAAAGCAAAGAACAGAAGGTTTCAAAATGTTCCAGGCTGTTTCCTGTGGAGTTTTAGCTATCCTAGTCTCTGGATGTGAGAAGCAGAGGAAGACTAGGAACCATTTGAAGCTGGAAAAATTGAGGCTTAACTAAGACCTTTTTTTAAAAAAAAATATTTTATTTATTTGACACAGAGAGAGAGAGAGATCACAAGTAGGCAGAGAGGCAGGCAGAGAGAGAGAGGGAACCAGGCTCCCCGCTGAGCAGAGAGCCCAACGTGGGACTCGATCCCAGGACCCTGAGATCATGACCTGAGCCGAAGGCAGAGGCTTAACCCACTGAGCCACCCAGGTGCCCCTTAACTCAGTCTTAAACGAGATGCTGATGCCAAGTCTATTTGGGTCCTAGGAGGAGCCAAATGGAAGATTTCCCTCAGTTCTCCAAAGGAGCTCCACCCTTTGGTGACTTACAGAAGATGAGGTCTTCTGGGAAATATCTCTGTAGACCAGATGAAGTTTCCCCTAAAGGTAGGAGGGCCCAGGGTTCCAATACCCAGATGTCCTCAAGAGGGAGCTAGAGACTGAGAATAAGACAGCGATCCAACTCAAAAATTCAAGACTCACAAGAAATGGTTGGCTCCCTTGGTTCCTTTTGTGCCTTGCTCTGTAGGTCTGAGCAGTGACATCTCCAACAACTTCCCCCCACCCCGAGCCCCTCAGAGGATGGAAGAAGTTGACTTGGCTTTTCTCAGACATTTGTTTGCTGCTCCCTCATGCTGAGGGTAGACACCACATTGCTCCTGCTGTTTCTCTTCTTTCCCTCCACATATGTCCCAAATTTGTTGATAATCATGGTGACACTGGCAGCCAGCATTCCCTCTCCTTGTGTGACATCAGAATCATTCCTCCTTCCCAGAGAGAAGCGGGTCATGTAGAGGAGAAACAACCCACCGGACGTGGGCTGAGGAGCAGAGAGACACAGACAGAGGGTTTTCTTTCTCTCTGGATTTTTTTTTCTTCCCAGGATTTTTGAAATAAAACTACATTTGATATTTTGCATCTATCCTTTTAACTTTTAATAGTAAAAATCAAGTATTTTCATGACATTCTATGTGTTTAAGTGGTCCATCCATGGATTTACTTTATTATCCCAACACTGTAGATTATGTAGTTTGGGGTCAATTATTTGATTATAGGTAAGCTGCATCAAATAACATGGTCCCTAAAGTTTTTCCCATTTGTGAGTGCATTTCCATAGGGTAGGTTCTGAGAAGTCACCTCTGGTTTAAAGACTATGGACATTTGTAAGGCCGCTGACCTTCACCCAGGATTAAATCCAGACTTCATCACAGGTTTACGATGAGTATTTGATAAATAGACCAATTCCCAGAGAGCTAATCCTTATTTTTACCATTCTCACGCCTCCAGACTTTCCAATTTTGTTCTTTCCTTAGGATGTACTTGTATATATGTGTATGTGTATATGTAGTATAAGCTTGACTTACGCTTCTTGTGACTGAATGACATTACCTCTGTCTCATTTATATGGTCAGAATTACTGCAGAAGTCCATCAGAACACTCTGCTTTATGGAAGGAGGCTAGTCACCCATCTGGAGAAATGACTTCCTCTCAAGCACCCCAATCAAATCAGCAAATCAGCAAGCACCCCAAATCAAATCAGCACTGAACCTTTCCAGTGGGTGCCCTAACCTTCTCTTATAACTACAGGCAACCCTGGGTTGTACCACTCACATAACGACACCATACTTAAATTTCTTGCTTAGGCGGCTCTAATTTCTGTGTTCCCATGGCTGCAAGGCTGCCTACAAAAAGGAAGCAAGACAGCTCAGATCCCAGAAGGAGTCTCGAAGTAGTGAGTTTCCAAGCCCCATCTCAGCTCTGCCCACACTCATCCAACTGTCCAGCATCATGGGAGGACTTGTGGCTTCCGTCTTTGCCCTTCTCTGCACATGGTCCTCTGCTCCCATGTGCGGGGGAGTCCGTTGTTCAGTTGCCTTCAACAGTTGCTCCCCTCACTCTGGCCAGAAGTCAGTCCCCGTCTGCCTAGTGCTGTGGCCTGAGAACCCCCATGTGAAATCAGCCTCCAGTGGGCTTTCGAAATGACACAGTGGTTTTCTTCAAGAGGGTTGAAAAGGGTCTTACTGATCTGGGCTGCAGAATGGGAGTTAGGAGAGGTTTGATCCCATTTTTCAGATCACTGAAGCCTAGTTTATTGGGTTATTAAGATGTGGTAAAATTTAGGTCTATTTAGATCCTATTACTGTTGCTAAGTTTTAGAAGAGTTGTAAAATTGTTCCTGCTTTCACTGAGTATCTGTATGATTTAATGGATTTGTGGGGGAAAATGTTCTCCAAAGTTAGGAGAAGAGAGTAGACTCTCTATAGGCTGGTTTCTTGTAGAGTAAGCCAGAGCCCAAAATAGACAAAACCAGAGATAAGACTCGGGAAATTAATGAGAAACAAACAAATTAAACAAAAAAAGCCAAATCATTTCCAGTTTCCTTTCCTCTTAAGCCTCAACTCTGAGCTCTGCTATCCCTCTCTACTTCTTCCAGACCCTCTCGGGCTTTCCTGTGCTCCTAAGCAACTTCTGCTGTTCCTGCTCCCTCACAGGTAAGGTTTACACCACATCTCCCTGCTGCTTCGTCTGCACGTCCCTGCAGATCCCCCACGACGTTGTGGTTGCCTATTTTAAGACCAGTGGCCAGTGCCCCAAACATGGCATCAGGCATTGTTCTCCTTGCCCAACCCTGGCAAGACACAGGACATGGGGGTTGGGAGTGTCCTCAGGAGTCAGAGCAGGGATGCTCCAGTTGACGGAGAAGGAGCTGTCCTGAGAAGGCCTGGTCCTCTGGGGGCCTTTTGTGCATGCAGGACACAGAGAGAGACCACTGAGCTGTTTCCTGACATGGGATGGAAGTGCAGGGACCCAGGGAGGACATGCCCAGTAGTAGAGGGAAGAGAAGGAAGAAAGAGACAGCAGAAAGGAAGTAGCCTGAGGTTATTTCCATTAATCACTCAGGGAAGAATTAGGAGTCGTGAGGTTTGGGCAGTGATGCCTTGATAAGGTGCACCAGCCCTAAGGTGCCCACAGGGATGAAGATGAAGAGGCCACAGGTGGTCAAGAAATCCTTACTCATTCTCTACATAGTCCTTCTGCCTTCTCCACAGCTTTGCCACCAAACAGGGCCATTATTTCTATGCCAACCCCAGCTGTGCCTGGGTCCAGGAATACATCAGGGGCCTGGGGAGAATCCAAGGGGTCCAGAAGGAACACATGAGGGGCAGCAGTGACCTGAACCAGCGAACTGTCTCTACCACTCCAGAAATTCCCTCTCTCTTCTCCTAACCACATTCGGAAAACGAATTTAGTTAAGCTTTTTAAATATTATAAATTATTTTATTATTTGGTGTTTTTCTCTGTGCAATCATATGACACCCTCTTATTCCCTAAGTCCCTTCCCAGTCAATCATACAGCGGTTGCCATACTGAGGGTGATAGTGAAGGACTGTGCTCCTATCTCTGGGTGGACACTGGGCCAAACCCTTCAACAGACACATATTGAGTTTTTATGAGCCCTTCACTTTGTTATGCGTGTCGGAATAATGAAGACTCTTTCTGTGCTCTTAAGTGAATCTTGGAGTTTTGGGTTTGGTTTGGTTTCTCTGACAAAGCAGTTTCCTTGGTTGGAGAGAATAAGAGGGGATGATTAGGGGCATCTGAGCCGGCAGGGAAGACGAGAGAAAAAGGATGAGTGTCATTCTAATGATACCAGGCTTTACAGTGGTCATACAGTCCTCATATGCTGAAGAATAAACAAAGTATTCAAGACAAATGCAAATGTATATGCACCAGGGAAATCCACCACTTCAGTGAACAACAAAGCAAGGCATTCTATTGTGCATATTTATGCATTTTCGTGAGTTCAGCTTTTTAAAAAATAAAGACTGTTTTTGAGGATTTACAATAAGCCACAGCCTATACCAAGAAATTAATGTATATTATCTAGTCATCAAAATATCACTGTGTTGTACTTACTGCTTATCTCCCTTTGACATATGAGGAAATAGAGTCTCAGTACAGCTAAGAAACTCGCTTGAGGTCACACAGCTAGAAATGCTGGAGTCTAACCTGCAGACCAGAGCAAGTCCCACGCTCTTTTTTTTTTTTTTAAGATTTTATCCATTTATTTGACACAAAGAGAGAGAACACAAGTAGGCAGAGAGAAGGAAGCAGGCTCCCTGCTGAACAGAGAGTCTGATGTGGGGCTTGATCCTAGGACCCTGAGACCATGACCTGAGCTGAAGGCAGATGCTTAGCCCACTGAGCCACCCAGGCGCCCCAAGTCCCACACTCTTAATTAACCACTAGGAAACAGTCTCTTATGTGCCCATGTACCAACTGAAACAGATTCACCAGGAATGCGCAATTCCCTAATATGAGAGTCTACACTAGGCAAGCAAGGAGTAAGGAATTGTTTGTATAAGATCCCAGAAAGGATGGAAATCCATGGATGTGAGCCTGGCATTAGAGACCTCCACTAGACTAAAGATGTTTGCAATTCCGAAGGGGCGGCTGGGCAGGTAATCTGAACCTTTCACGGCCTGGATGGACTAGAGGAAAACTGAGAGTCCAGGGTGAAAGACAAGCTACGACAGAATGAGAGAAAATGTCTGCAAACCACTGATTTGGCAAAAGACTGGTATTTGGAATGTGTAAAGAACTCTCAAAACTCAACAGTAAACAAACGAACAGTCCAATTAGAAAACGGTCAAGAGGCATTAAGGAATACTTGAATGAAGAGGATATGTGGATGGCAAATAAGCAATGGTATTGTTGACCGTGAGTTTTTTTAATTCTCATTTTTAAAGATTCAGACTGAAACAGTGAGGTAGGGAAAATAATGTTGCCCTCCTCTCGCCCACACAAAGATGTCCCTCTTAATCCCTGGAAGCTGTGAACACGTTATGTTACACAGCCTGGAGGAAATCAAGATTGTTATCCACTGACTCTGAGATGGCAAGATTACCCTGGCTTATCTGAGTGGGCCTGACACAATCCCAGGGATCCTGATAAGGGAGGTAGGAAGGTCAGTGTCAGAGCCATGCAATGTGAGAAAGACTTGAGTAGCCATTGTTGGCCACACCCAAGGAATGTGGGTCTCTTCCAGAAGCCAAAAAAAGACAAGAAAGTGGATTCTCCCATAGAGCCCCAAAAAAGGAATGCAGCCCTGCAGACACCTTGGTTTCAACCCACTGAGACCCATTTCAGGATTTCTGACCTCCAGAACTATACAAAAATAAATGTGTTGTTTTGAGTGACTAAGTTTGTAGTAATTTGTTTCAGCAGCAATAAGAAACTAATATAAATAATTACGGATAAAATGATATCATAGAGGTTTTAACACGTAATCACAATTTTTCTGGTGTTTCTCTCAAGAAAGGTGGGATCTAGGTCCCCTCTGCTCCAGTCTGGATAGGCTTGTGATTGCTTCCATCACAGGGGAGGAGATGCCACGTGACTTCTGTGGCTATGCCGTAGAGAGCCATGCACCTTCCACCTTGTTCACCAGGAACAGTCATCTCGGAGCCTTAAGACTGCCGGCCCGGAAGGGCCACATGTAGACAGTTCCTGTTGACAGTCCAAGGTGACCCTATCTTTCAACCAGCTCAGCCCAGGTGCCAGACATGTGACTGAGGAAGCCATCATAGAAATGGACGTCCCAGCATGAAGGTGAGGGATATTTATGATAGGATGGCTCATGGCGTCGTAATTTATATCACATCTGTGTGGGAGAGCAGTTGTAAAATAGCATGAGCACCTTCTCCTAAATGGGAGAGAAACTCAGCTCACAGTTCACAGATAGATCTGTCCTTGCAAGGAGGTTGTGGTGATCCCAACTCGTGGCCATGCACTAATTACAGAAATAATTTCTTCAGAACAATCTCAATGAACTAGTAAACAATTTTCTGAGATGTGCCCCCAACTGATGGAGAAATTAAGCTACTTTTGAAGGGCTGAACCTCTGTGTTAACCAAAGGGTGTTGGCAAACCCTGAATTGTGTAATTCGCAGCATGACACCAACACTATCATTAAAATCTTCCCCTCCCATCACCCCAGTTTCCATCTTCCAATGCCATGGGGCTTTCAATAAAGAGAAGGGGCAATGGCTTGAACCTGGTGCCAGCTGCAAGTACCCAAGTCTTACCTTAGCTGTGCCAATGTTTGATCTCAGAATCTCCTGCTTGCCCCGCATCATGGAGGCATTCAAGGTTCACCATGACCCTTTGCTCCCAGACCTTCTCAATGCCATGCCAGTCTATCATCCCTTCTGTCTTTTTCAGATATCACCCTCTCTGGTCTCAGGTGAGACTGTACAAAACATGTCTGGATGACAAAGATCATTCAAGTGAAAATAAATCACTCAACATGGGGACGTCAACCACCACCCTGGTCTTTCCTTTAAAAGGGTCCAGGCTCTCGTACTTTACCAAGTAGTTCAGAGAGAGAAAAGAGACAGTGAGGTGGTAAGTCTCACTTCATAGATAAAATTATTAAGGCCAAATTCACTGAGTAACAGTTGGCAAGAGGCACACTCCAGGTCTACTTACTTCCCATTGGTGCAGACAAGTTTAGATTCATGTCAGCTATTCTCAAAACCCCAGTAGTTTTGGTGACATAAGAGATATCCCAATTTGATCTCTGTTCTATTATGACATCCTGGGCTAGCTGAACTTCCTCCTAAAAAAGGCAGAAGGCCAGATAAGACATTTTAAGTTTCTTGAAAAATAAAAACCAAAATGGAGAGATAGACATGGAAATTTCTAGGAAAAAAAGCACATCCCCAATTCATTTGAGTTTCCCAACTTGAAATGCTATGACTTTCTAGTTCCTTTTGACCTTTTTGGAGGTTAGCATAAGGGAGAAGTTGATTGTCTTTGGCTTTTAAATGACTCAGTCTCATGCTGTGCCTTCTCCTATAGTTGGTGTTAACTCCCCGGCCTCCTGCTCCTTCTCTTATACCCACCAGAGGTTCCCTCAAGATTTTGTAGCAGACTCTTATGAACCCTACAGCAGGTGCTCTAAGCCCAGTGACATGTAAGGACACTCCTCCTACTCACTCCTGGAGAGAAACTGGAGAAGCCCTGGGGGAAAGAGCAGCCCCCATTTGTATATGGAAGTAGACTGGGCACTATCCTGGGAATACCCAGCTCTCTGGACCATCACAAGTACAGAGGAAACCTTCAGCTGTTTTCTGAGCTAGTCCAGGGCCAGCAAGGAGCCAAAGAAACTGGCTAAGTGCAGAAGAAGAGGGAGAAGGAAGTGACAGCAAGAAGGAAGCTGTAGGAGGAAATGCCCATGAGAGAGTCAAGGAAATGGAGGGCCCTCAAGTATGAGGGCTGATTGCTGAGAAAGTGACAGATCCTGAGATGTCAAGTCCGAAGGAAGGAGGAAGGGCCACTGTGGGCCCAGAAATTTTCCCACTGGCTATGTCCTCCTGAATCCTCTGTCTTCTCCATCCATTTAGCTTCCAAATTGAAAGAAACAAACTGGCCGGTGCCAACCCCAGTGATACCTGGGTCCATCATGAACCTGGAGCTAAATCCGAGGGGTCTAGAAAGAAAGAGCCAAATCAATCAGTAGATTGAGGAGCAGGGGTCTAAGCCAGCAGAACAGCAGTTGGAACCCCAGGAGCTTCCTCTTTTATGGGTTTAAACCCCACCTCCCACTAACCAAACTCTGGAGCCTTCCATACCTAAATTTTAATTTATTTAAAATTTTTCATCTTGGGACGCCTGGGTGGCTCAGTCAGTTGAGCCGCAGCATTCAGCTTGGGTCATGATTCCAGGGTCCTGGGATCAAGCCCTGCATCTGGCTCCTTGCTCAGCGGGGAGCCTGCTTCTCTCTTCCACTCCACCTGCTTGTGTGCTCTCTCTCTCGCTCGCTCTCTCCCTCTCTCTCTCTCTGACAAATAAATAAATAAATAACATCTTTAAAAAAAGATTCCAAAAATTTTCATCTTTATTTTTATTTTGAATTATGTTTCCCATTGAATGTTCTAAGAAAGCACATAGTGCGCTGTCATTCAAGGTGATGTTGAATGATTGTACCAAATTTTGTCTTTAGATATTTGACTAAATCCATCAACAAATAAGAATTTTTGAATATCCATTTTCTTCAAAGTATTTGGTCTTTGCACTACATTTTAACCTTGTGAATAACAAAGATGCTTTCATTTGTTTAAAAGTAAGCCTAGACCTTCCAGCCATTGTGTTGCTTGTTTTCTTGAACATCAATAATACCAACTGGGAGGGATGAAAGGGGAAGTGTGAGAAAATCAGAGAAGTGAGAAAAGTCAGAAAAAGAGAACATGCTTCTGTAATCTGTTATGAAAATCACCTTATGATAGAGATCATTGACAGGAAAAGTCAGAGCCAAAATGTATGTTTTAGATTAAACCATATCTATATTCTCTAAATTATCAGCACTTGACATGAACAAAGGAGCAAGCCATTCTTTCATGTGCATCTTTGCATTTTTTAAATAAATCAAACTTTCTTAAGAATAATAGCATTTATTGAATTTAATATGAATCAAGAACTCCCACACATTGGCTCACTTTGTCCTCAGGATACCACTGTGCTGTCTGTTTTGTTATTGTGCCAATTGATAGATAAGGAAGCAGAAGTTCAGGGCAATTAGGTTGACCTCTCCATGGCTATCAGTTAGCTGTGTTGGGATTTTCATGTCCCACGCCCTTAACCGTCAGACCCTTGTCTCTCAAGGTGTTATTGTCCCTGAACAGACTTAACTTGTCATTCCCTGTTCCGTGACGTGGGCACTCTGGGTCCAGCTAACCAGGAGATCATCGTCATGGGTTTGCAAAAGCAAGATGATTCAAGTCCCTCTACTTGGTACTGCATCTTCCCTTTGCTTATGCTGATCAAGCCGAAAGTCAGAGTGTAGGCAGGCTCTCTGCTTGCTGCCTGTTTCCCTTCCCCTACTCAGATAAATGCTCAGGGCACAGCAACAAATATGCTGTCTAGGTAGACTCTAGCTAAATAGTGAGAAGACTCCCTCTTTCCTTGATGGTGCCCCCAGGTTCTACAAATATTTCCTTTGGAGTTGTCTCATCCACCTTTAGGGGAGCCATGAAACTATAATATTCCCTTCTTTGGGTGATGATTCTCTCCTGTCCCCTAACTTCAATCTCCTGCCTCAACAGATGAGAGTGATGGGGAGAGGTCGAGGGCTAGTCCTGCCATCATCAGGGGAGATCTTAGCTGGAGGGGTCTATGGCATGGTCTTTTTTGAATGAGACAACAACTTTGCAACAAATTCAATCCCAGTCAACACCTTGTTAAATGACACAGAAAATTCCATGACAACATAGGGCAGTGACACTGCCTAATGCTGGAAAGTAGAGGAGGATAAGCACTCATAGGATTAGACCAGAACTCTACAACATAGAGAATCCACAGCTACTTCAATGTTATCTATCTATCTATTTATTTATTTATTTTTAAAGATATATTTACTTACTTTAGAGAGCAAGAGATAGAGAGAATGCCCACATGCAAGAGGGGGGAGGAACAGAAGGAGAGGGAGAGAATCCTGAAGCAGACTCTCGGCTGAACATGGAACGTGACACAGGGTTTGATCTCAGGACCCTGAGATCATGACCTGAGCCAAAATAAAAAATCAGACGCTTAACTGGCTAAGCCACCCAAGCGTCCCTATTTCTTCAATTTTAGAAAAGATATACACAATTTATATAAGGATTAACATTCTTCATATATCAAGAACAAATTGGTAAGAAAATAACAGACATATTACATACCTAAGTGTATTGAACTCTGTAATTTTGCTTCTAAAATAAATTAAAGGTTTCCTTTTCCCCACTATCCTTCCTGATGACTCTATGAGGATTAAAAATAAATGTCCAAGCAGAGCAGGTCTCAGTGGCACTGAATACAACAGGTAGCCAGGGAGCTTGGAGTGTAAATGAAAAGTGAGCTCCTCACCAAGTTCTCCTATAGGTTCTACCCACAAGGTTCAGGACCTTCACGATTGCTCTCTCTGCTTCCCAACAATTTTCATCTCTATGTCCAAAGACTTTACACAAGTCTTTATAAACAGTTTCATTCAAAATATCCCCAAACAGGGGCCGCCTGGGTGGCTCAGTCGTTAAGCGTCTGCCTTCAGCTCAGGTCATGATCCCAGGGTCCTAGAATCAAGTCCTGCATCGGGCTCCCTGCTCCGCAGGGGGGTGGTGGGTGGGGGACACTGCTTCTCCCTCTCTCACTGCCTCTGCTGTGGTCCTTCTCTAGCTATGCCTCTGTCAAATAAATAAATAAAAATATTTTTAAAAAATAAATAAAATAAAATATCCCCAAACAGGCACCTGGCTGGCTCAGTCTGATAAAGCATGTGACTCTTGATCTCAGGGTCCTGAGTTAAAGCCCCAGCTTGGGCATGGAGACTGCTTAAAAAAAAAAAAAGCATATATATATATATATACATATATATGTATATATATATATTCCAAACTTTACTCAAAGTAGATCACAAATGTCCATCGAGTGGTGAGTGGATAAACAAGCGGTACAGTTAGTTGTGCAAGCCCATGACATGTACATTCTTAAAAACCACTGCATGCTACAAAATATGCAATAAAAACCACAGGGCTCCGGGAAGATGGATTTGGGGCACGACATTGAACCCCTTCATCAGTGACACACAAAAGAGAAATAGAAACAGAGTAAAAGTTAGCAAAGCTTTACACATGTTAAATAGTTAATATAAATACACTACACATGGCACTTTAATTAGAAAAAGGCCCGAGTCAGGGAAATACAAATCAAAGCCACGATGAGATACCACCTCACACCAGTCAGAATGACCGAAGTTAACAAATCAGGAGACAGATGCTGGCGAGGATGCAGAGAAAGGGGGTCCCTCCTACCCTGTTGGTGGGAATGTAAGCTGGTGCAGCCACTCTGGGAAACAGCATGGAGGTTCCTCAGAAAGTTGAAAATAGAGCTTTGCTATAACCCAGCAATCGCACTACTGGGTATTTACCCTAAAGATACAATGTAGCGATCCAAAGGGGCACGTGCACCCAAATGTTCATAGCAGCGATGTCCACAATAGCCAAACTGTGGAAAGAACCTAGATGTCCATCAACAGATGAATGGATAAAGAAGATGTCATACACACCACACACACACACACCACACACACACACACACACACACTCTGGAATATCAACCATCAAAAAGAATGAAATCTTGCCATTTCCAAAGACATGGATGGAACCAGAGGGTATTAGATTAAGTGAACTAAGTCAATCAGAGAAAGACAAATAGCATACGATTTCACTCATGTGTAGAATTTAAGAAACAAAACAGATGAACATAGGGGAAGGGAAGGGAAAATAAAATAAGATGAAAATCGAGAGGGAGGCAAACCATAGAGATGCTGAACTCTAGGAAACAAACTGAGGGTTGCTGGAGGGGAGTGGATGGAGGGATGGGGTGACTGGGTGATGGGCATTAAGGAGGGCACGTGACGCAATGAGCATTGGGTGTTGTATGCAACTGATGAATCACTAAATTCTACTTCTGAAACTAATTTAAAAAAAAACACCCTGAAGTTTGCTTACAGAAGTGGGAGTATGTTCTCTGAGCACAGTGAAATTTAATTAGAAATCTATAGCAAGGGGCGCCCGGGTGGCTCAGTCAGTTAAGTGTCTCCCTCATGATCCCAGGGTCCTGGAATTGAGCCCCACATCTGGCTCCCTGCTCAGTGGAGAGCCTGCTTCTCCCCCTCCCTCTACCTGCCACTCCCACTTCCTGTGCTCTCACTCTCTCTCAAATAAATAAATAAAATCTTTTTTTAAAAAAAGAAATCTATGATAAGACATACAGAAAATGTCCAAATATTTGGAAATAAAAAATGCAGTTCTAAATTGCTCATGTGCCAAAGATGAAATCACAAGGGAAATAAGAAAACATTTTAAACTAAATGGCAATGAAGACATACATAAAAAATCAGCATTGTGAAGCTGAAGCAGAACGGAGAAGAAAATGTACAGCTTTAAATGTTTCTATGCGAAAAGAAGAAAGGTGTGAAATAATGAATAATGCCCCCACCTTGAGAAGCTAGAAAAGATTGAGCAGATTAAATCCAAAGTAAGTAGAAGGAAGAAAATAATAAGATGGGTAAGCAATGAAACAGAAAACAGGCAAAAGAAAAAAGTCAGGAAAGTCCAAAATTGGTCATTTGGAAAGCTTATTGATGAACCCCTGCTGCCTCTTACACATTTCTCACTGGGCCCCTCACAAAGGTCCTGTTAAAGAAGACTCCCTGTCATGCTCCCAGCCTGTTGCTATGTTTGTTCCAGTCCTCCTGCCACCCTGGGGAGAGAGAGATCCTACAGGACAAGGAGTGCACAGAGACACAGACAGGTGGGCCCTGTCAGGCGTGCAGAACATGGAGATCCCTGGGGTGTTTCTGCATTGACCCAGGGCCCACAGGGAATCAAGGACAAGCTACCTCTGTGCAGAGAAGAGAAAGGAGGGGAACTCAGCTTCCATGAGCAAAGAAAAAAGGGCTAGGGACCTTGAGGGCTTGGGGGATATGTGCAGCTCTGAAGGAGATTGGCTCTGAGATCCCCAGAACAGAGAACAGCATGGAGCAGCGAGAGAGAGAATTCCCCAGGCATTCTGCTATGAAATTGTTCCTTTTTGATATACTTCTCCCTCTCACCATGGCTCCTTCCATCTAAGAGACTGGAAAGGTCTGCACCCACCCCAGCAATGTGTGGGTCCAGGAATTTCAGCAACTGGAATTCGATCCCTGAGGAGTCTGGAACCAGCGGGGTAAGGGCTACAGATGTGAACAGATTTGGGCAGGAACCTGAGCCAGGAAACAGTCAAAAGCTGCTCCCAGATATACCCTAGGGCTTGGTTTTAAATTTTATTTTAAACTTGGGTGTGCTATGTTATGGTTGTAATTCCTTCCAAATTTCAAACTCTGTTAGTTATTAAATGTTTTGAGAGGTCACGTGGCTCGGTCTTACTGCCCCTTACCTATCTGCTTTGGTCACTCAGAGGATTTCCATGGCTGCCATGAGCAGGGTCTAGGCCTACGTTAAAAAAAGTTCATGAGCAGGATGCCTGGGTGGCTCAGTTGGTTAAGCAGCTGCCTTTGGCTCAGGTCATGATCCAAGCGTCCTGGGATCGAGTCCCACATCGGGCTCCTTGCTCAGCGGGGAACCTGCTTCTCCCTCTGCCTCTGCCTGC
Source organism: Mellivora capensis (assembly GCA_004024625.1). Taxonomy (NCBI): domain Eukaryota; kingdom Metazoa; phylum Chordata; class Mammalia; order Carnivora; family Mustelidae; genus Mellivora; species Mellivora capensis. Next base: position 69,080 of record PISX010006949.1, on the reverse strand, counting down.
CACTCTGTCTGCCTGTGCTTGCTCACGCTCTCTCTCCCTCTGACAAATAAATAAATTAAAAAAAGAATTCTTGAAACCAGCAATACGTATTGACTAAGGGTAGCTTGCTCTAGATTCTAAGTTTGGTATGAATAAAGCTTTCCTTCCTTCCTTCCTTCCTTCTTTCCTTCCTTCTTCCTGTGTCCTTCCCTCCAAATTTCATTAAATGTTAATTTGAGGGGCGCCTGATCGGCCCAGTCGGTTAAACGTCTGCCTTTGGCTCAGGTCATGATCCCAGAGTCCTGGGATCCAGTCCCCTATCTGGCTCCCTATTGGGGGCGGGAGCGGGGGGTGGTGGAGCCTGTTCCTTCCTCTCCCTCTGCCTGCCAGGCCCCCCTGCTTGGGCTCTCTCTCTCTCTCTCTCTGACAAATAAAATCTTTCCCAAAATGTTGAATTTGGAAAGTATCAATAGTGGACAGGCTATAGAATATCTGGCAGGTCCCACAGCTGCTGCGAGTGTGAACTGGTCCAATCATTTGGAAAATTACTGTTGCCATTGGGTACAGTAAAAGTGTGCACAGCCAAAGACCCAGCACCTCGCTCCTGGATGTCTCCCCACAAATACCCTTGCACACGTACATCAGGACATGCGGCAGCCCTGCTGGCTTTAGTAAACACAAAAGGAGGGAAATGAAAACACAGATACACGAAGCATACACGGAAACGTTCCGGGAGTGAACGTAAACGCACTTGACAGCTACACACTGCAGTGTGGGTGAATCTCAGAAGTGTAATGAGGGGAGGGAAAAAAGCCGCCTAAGAATGCGTATAATGATTCTATGCATATAAAGTTCAAAAACAGACAAAACTAAAAATACATTGTTTAAGATTCAAGTATGCATGGTAAAACCATAAGAAGAGCCAGAGTGCAGTACAGACACTATTTGGGATAGAATCCCTCAGAGAAAGAAAGGCAGAGGGGCCCACGAGATGTCAGGTCCTGTGATGCTTGTTGTATTGTCTCTCTTCATTCTCAATCCGTATTTTATGCTGCTCAGTCATATGTAAAAATAATTATAAAAATCAGATTATAGAGGGGCGCCTGGGTGGCTCAATGGGTTAAAGCCTCTGCCTTCAGCTCAGGTCATGATTCCAGGGTCCTGGGATCAAGCCCCACGTCCTGCTCAGCAGGGAGCCTGCTTCCTCCTCTCTCCCTCTCTGCCTGCCTCTCTGCCTACTTGTGATCTGTCAAATAAATAAAATCTTTTTAAAAAATCAGATTATAGAAAAGAGCATTCAATTTTTCACTGTATATTGTATATAATAGGTATAATGATCATGGATAGAAAAATGCATGAAAAGTTACACATTAAAGAATAATAGTGGTAAACTCAGTTTTCTCTTTTTATTTTCTTAAAAATTCAAAATTAAAATAATTTTAAGCAACATATAAGATTATATAATGAAATGAAGTTCACCATATGTCGAAGTATGAGTTGTGAAATTGGTTTGTTCGGCATGATCTCAGCTAGGAAGAAAGCAGGCAGAGGAAAAAGACAAAGAGGCATCTAAAAATGTGACTGTGACGGGACACCCGGGTGGCTCAGTCCCTTAAGCGACTGGCTCTTGATTTCCACCGGGGTCATGATCTCCGGGTTGTGGGATCAACCCCCACATCTGGCTCTGCACTTAGTGGGTTTTCTCCTTGGGATTCTCTCCCTCTGCCCCTCCTCCCATCCCACACACAAGCTCTCACACTAGCTCTCTCTCTCTCTCTCTCTGAAAATAAATAAATCTTTTTTTAAAATGTGACCATGGAATCATAGGGGACTTTTGCTTACTTAGTTTTGCTTAATTATTTTCTAAAAGTCTTCATAGTCTTGGTTTTTAAATGATGAATCATGATGAAAGCTTTTGTTTCGTTTTTAAAGATTTATTTATTTTTTCGAGAGAGAGTGTGAGCAAGCGAGCAGGGGGAGGGGCAAAAGGAGAGGGAGGGAATCTCAAGCAGACTCCATGCTGAGCACAGAGTGTGACACGGGGCTCGATGCCATGACCCTGAGATCATGACCTGGACCGAAACCAAGAGTTGGATGCTCACCAGGCACCCCTGTTTTAATTTAAGAAAAAAGTGTCAAAGGCCCATTGCTTGCTTACATTTGCAACAGACCCAATGCAACTTGTTCATGGCTTAATCTCTGGTTCTGGGACAGTGCTCAGCTCATAGTATGCATTCAATAATTATTTACAGAATATATGAATGAGTAAATGAACTAATGAATGAACAAAGGATGTTAACAGAGCAGGTGGAAGAGACAAAACAGAACTCTTGGTCTCTGGTTTTTATTTGTCTCTTCTCTGCCCATGACAGTCTAGAAAAGCCATAATTTCCATAGATAAGAAGCCCAAGATTAGGGTAGGCAGATTATATGACAGTTCATTCCTTGGCTTGCATGAATTCCTTTCTAGCAGCTCAGACAACATACAGTAGAGACTGATAACCTTTGTGGATTCTTGGGAGGCAGAGAGTTTGTAGAATATTAAAGACCAGCAAATCTCAACCAACCTTCCCAAAAGGAAGGGGAAAGATGGATGAACTTGTGATCAGCCACTTCTGTATTGGGCAAGATTCTATACCTATGCAATTCTTGGTAAGAAACCCTTTGTTGGCACTTTCAAAAGGAAATGCTCGGGGCAAGTCAGCATGGGGGCAGCTAGGGCAAATCAGCTGAACCTATCCCACTTCCTTCTCTGGTAGCAATGAACATCTGAGGAAGGGTCGGCTGAAAAGAGCTGTAGGCAAAGGCTCTGATTTTCAGCATTCAACAAAAGTGCTGTGGGAATAGCTGGGGAAACAGTAACATTTGGAAACTAACATACAGTCTATCGTGGGCCCCTCCGTTATTGTACATTGCCGTGTGTAAAACAAAACAACTTTACCAAAAAGATGAAAACCTTGGAGCCTTAATTCTTCCCAAGTCCCCCTCCCCCAGTCCAGCCCTGCTCCTTTGAATAGGGGAAGCAGTCAGTCAAGCAGGGCTGAAGGTCCAAGAGAGGGGTGCACATTGCTTACCAAGAAACAGACGGCAGATGACTCAGTGTCACCAGGAACTTAGCTTCAGAAGTCCAGGAATTGGCAGAGACCCAAGAAATTGTATGAATCAACTTCTTCCATCCTCTTGCCCATGTGTATTGCCCACATCCCTCCCCTATCTGATGTTGTGCTAACCGAGGGGACAAGCTCCTACTCTTTCCATTAGAACAGGGCTTTACATTTTCCTTTTTAGGGGGGAAACAACTTTCTTTGCAAACAAACTTACCTGGAACCCCCTTCTATAAAACTGATAAAAAATACAGATGCTTTTATCAAAACCACAACAAGATGGGGTGCCTGGGTGTGTCTCAGAGGGTTAAAGCCTCTGCCTTTGGCTCAGGTCATGATCTCAGGGTCCTGGGATCGAGCCCTGCATCAGGCTCTCTGCTCCGCAGGGAGTCTGCTTCCTCCTCCCTCTGCCTGCCTCTCTGCCTACTTGTGATCTCTGTCTGTCAAATAAATAAAATCTTAAAAAAATAATAAAAATAAATAAAAATCTTAAAAAAAAGAAAAGAAAAAACACCACAATAAGATACCACCCCACCTCCATTTGTATGGCTACCATCAAAAAACAAAACAAAACCAAACCAGAAAATAACAAATATTGGCAAAGGTATAAAGAAATTGGAGGCCTTGTGTGTTGTTGTGGAGAATATAAAATGGTACAAAGGCTGTGGAAAACAGTATGGTGGTTCCTCAAAAAATGAAAAATGGATTTACTATAGGATCCAGCAATTCCTCTTCTAGGTATATACCCCAAAGAATTGAAAACAGGGTCTCAAAGCACCATGTGTTCACCCATGTTCACAGCAACATGATTCACAATAGCTAAAATGTGGAAGCAACCCAAGGGTCCTTCAATAGATGAATGGAGAAGCACGATGTGGTAGATCCATACCATGGACATTTATTTGGCCTTAGAAAGAAAATTATGGCACATGCTACAAGATGGATGATCCTTGAGGACACGCTAGATGAAATAAGCCAGTCACCAAAAATAAATACTGTATGATTCCACTAATATATGAGGTTAGAATAGTCAGAATCATTGAGACAATGTAGAATGGCAATTCCAGTGGCACGGGGAGGAGGAGAGGGAAGTTATTGTTTGATGGGTGCAGAGTTCTGGTTTTGCAAGATTAAAAAAAAAAGTTCTGTGCTTGGATGGTGGTGATGATTGCACAATATATGAATGTACCTAATCCCACTGAACTGCACACTTAAAAAATGTTGACAATGGCAAATATTACATTACATATATTTTACAATAAAAAAGTTAAAAAAAATCCAACTGGTGCTTAATCTGATCTCAGCGGGAGTGGAGGTGGGGGACAGCCACATCTGCCTGACCTCTCAGCAGGGTGACCAACTCATCCCTGTGTTAGCACTGAAGTCCCACATCCCAGGTATGCCCCTCGTCCCAGGGAAACCAGGACGGGTGGCCACCCTATCTCCCAGTCCCATGCAGACCACGGTGGTGTCGCTGTGCAGGGACCCTGCAGCACAGATTTAAGGCTGATGAAATGCAACTGGATTGTGTGGGATGCTTTGTCCTGTCCCCAGCTCCCCCAGCCTGACCCAGAAGGAGTTCACCCCTCAGCCTCAGTCCCGGAGGCAGCACTGGCTAGGCAGAGAGCTCTGTACAGCTTCCTTGATTGCTAAGGATCCACTCAAGCTCCCTGTTCTGGGCACAGCACAGGGCCTCCAGCTCTCCCTAGATGAGGTGTTCCAGTCCAAACCTGCTGGTGAGGCCCAGACACCCCAGGATCCCCTCCAAGTCCAGCTCCCCACTCCCAGCCCCCATCAGGCTTGAGTCCGGGTCTGGTGCTGGAGGCAGAGAACAGGGCCCCAAATCCTCATCCTGGAGGGTCCTGGAATCCCTGAGCCTGAGACTGCTGCCTGGGCCTTTGAACTCATGGTCCACATGGGCTCACCACCACTTAGGCTTCCCCAGACTCCCTAAGGAGGAGCAGAAAAGGAGGGCAGTTTCTACTTGTAAAGCCCTTTGCCTCTGGGCTTCCCCCACTACCACCCTCAAGATGCAAGCCAAATGTGAATTCTGGGATCATTCTCTGCCTCTGCTTCTCTTTGAATAAATTGACTCAGTTCTCTTATTTCAGATAAGTCATCAGTTACAATTCCAAAGAAACAAAACTCCCATGCAATCATGGATTTTTCTATCTCATGACTTCCTCACCAGAAACCTCTTATAAAGGAGGGTCAGAGCCCAGATTTCAAAGCATCAGAGAACCCAGGAGTCTTCAGCCCCAACCTGCTCCTGCAGCTGGTCAGCCACCAGAAGAATGAAGGTCATCCTGGCTACCCTGGCCTTCCTCCTCATTCTTGCTGCCCTCCACTCTGAGGCCAATGAAGGTGAGACCCATTACTTCTAGTCCTCTGAATAGAGATAGTACAGTGGCTGGAGGAAGGGGAGTGTGGGGAGATGGGGATGGCCCAAACTAGGCTACCCCTCCAGGTCCCCGCAAGACAGGCAGCATTTTACCAAGGGTCTCCCCCGACTCCTGGTTGGAACTCATTTCTGCCCCCTCTGGGGAGAGGAAATCCTGCCTCTGAATACAGCCTCCCTGGCCCTAGGGTACCCAACAGAAATAAGCTGACCCAGCACCCTCTGTACCCTCTACTTAGCCCCCTCTTGCAGATACACAGGAGCCCACCCATAAGCACAGGCTGGGACAGAGAAACCTGCAAAGGATCAAACTGTCTCCAAGGTGTAGATGGGGTTTTACATGTTTAAAAATCTGTATTTCTTGTTTCTTTTGCAACTATGGCAGACCAAGCAGACAGGAGCCCAAGTTCCCACAAGCTTTCGCTGGGACGGAGGTGGTGGGTGCCATCCCTTTAGACAGGGGTTGTACTCCCAGGTCTCAGGGGCCCCCACTGTCAGGGCCATGGGTACATGCTGTCTGCCTGGCCTGTGGGGGTATTGCGCCTGAGACCCCTATATCAGTCTTCCCCCTCTCCCTTTAAGATTTTTCTAGTGTGTCTATGGCATAGATCTGTTCCCGGCATGCGGTAAGCTCTTAGTAAATATCTGTGAGGTACTCCGAGCAGCTGCAGCAGGAGACTGAAAAGGGCTCAGCTAGACCCCAGGTGTCCTGACTCCTAGCTCACTGCCCTTTCCACCCTAAACAGGCACGGTTGCCTCTCTGCAGGGGGCTGCAGCCTGGGGAGATGGTGGCATAGCGGGTCCCTGGGGCCGGGCTGGGGCGTGGGGGTTATTTCCCAGAAAACTGTTCTCCAGAGCTGAATTTCAACCAAAACCAGAGAGAGAAATACACTCGGTCCTAGGACTCCGATTCGGCATCCAAGCTAGTCCAAGGAATGATGGCTGGTTTTCCAGAAACTGTGACTACAGCTAGCTATAGAGCTCCGTGGTGCTTCCCGTCATTCCCATTATCGTCGTGGGGCTTCTCACCGGCAGGTGGGACGAGGGGTACTTTCTCAAAAGGCTGCTGTGAAGGATAGAGAGAAGCCATGTCCAGAACTAAGCCAGACACCAGGACTATGGCAGAGACTCAGTCAAGGGAAGCTGCTTTTTTTTTTTTCTTCTTCAGAGAACAGCAACCCAGAATGGAGAAATAGCCAGCTTTACAGTCAGGGAGACATAGAGTCAAGTTGAATGCATTCATTCATTCCACAAATATATATGAAAAGCCTACTCCTGCCACCCTTTTAGTAGACATGCTGGGCTACGGTGAGGGACGGAGGCAGACACTATCTCTGCTCCCAGGGAGCCTCAGTCTAGAAGCTCTGCCCTGGTCAGCTGATGGGCCTTCCTTGTCTCTTTCAGGCCTCCTGAGCCTCAGGTTTTCCATCTGCTACCCAGGGGTAATGAGGCTCTGATTTGAACAGTCATCAATATGTAAATCAATACACAGTACTTGCCCCATTGGTATTTGCTGTTTTAAGGAGATGGTTTCAGAAAGGGCGGGTGTCCTGTCTGGAGTCACATAGCTTTCAGGAACAGAGACAAGGACAAGTACAGCTTTCCCGCTTTGTAGCCAAGGCTCTGCTCATCAAAACACCACAAACCTCCCCTGTCTATCATTCTCCCGAGACCTGTGAAGGAGAACCCTCTCATACAGAGGGGACCAGTCCTGCCCTGCTGTACACCCTCCCTGGGCATCCCCTAGCAATTCCATATGGAAACTCCTTCTAAGGAAATCTTGTTTTTCCAAATCCCAAGTCCTAAGAAAACTCAGTTGAGAAACTGGGAAAAGGTGGAAAGGTAGGATTTTCTTGCAAGAATTAAAACTTAACAATCAATACGGAGGTGTTACTGATTTAAAGAATTCCATCGAGGGGCACCTGGGTGGCTCAGTGAGTTAAAGCCTCTGCCTTCGGCTCAGGTCATGATCCCAGGGTCCTGGGATCGAGCCCCACATGGGGCTCTCTGCTCAGCAAGGAGCCTGCTTCCTCCTCTCTCTCTGCCTGCCTCTCTGCCTACTTGTGATCTCTGTCAAATAAATACATAAAATCTTAAAAAAAATAATAAAGGATTCTATCGACTTATAGAGCAAAAGCAGGAAACACACAGCACGTGGGATGTAAGATCAGCATTTCAGGAAACTGGACAGGGAACTGGGACAGGAGCATGGAGGGGGTAAGGGACCAGGACCCAACAGCTTGGAACTGTAGCCATGTCTGCTCTTAGTGAATGCTAATGTGTTTGTATACCTAATACATTAAGCACAAATCATATAAGTGGTGTTTCGAGAAACAACTTTTAAGAGGAAAATACATCCTTTAATGGGCCATTTCAACTGTGATTCCTGCTAGATGTGAATATTCTGTTGTTTAAACAATAATGTTTGTTGACATTACCCAGTGTTTGCATAACCACTGCAGGTTCTAGTTCTTTATAAATGCTTTTGCAGAAGAAATACAAAGAGAAAATACGTAAATGTCATAGACTACTAGGATATGACACTGGAAACGTTTGCTAATTTGTAGATAAAATCTAAATTAGCAAAAGCAGTATCGACTTGAACCAAAGTCAGTACAAGCAGATAAGATATGCTCATTGTTAAAAAAGGAAATGAGCTCGTATGAAAGATTATAGACTCTAACACCCAATGGGAAGATGCACTTGGACGCAATTTGAACAATCTGGCCGACAGCCTTGCAGAACAGAAAAATGTTTCTACGTCTCCAATATTTGTTACAACACAAAGATAAAGGCTACAAATAGGGCAATTTATGTTTTCTGTGTTTCAGAAATCCCCTTATGAATGATAACTTTTAAGTATTATTTTTAAAGATTTTATGTATTTATTTGACAGAGATCACAAGTAGGCAGAGAGGCAGGCAGAGAGAGAGGAGGAAGCAGGCTCCCTGCTGAGCAGAGAGCCCGATGCAGGGCTCCATCCCAGGACCCCGGGATCATGACCTGAGCCGAGAGCAGAGGCTTTAACCCACTGAGCCACCCAGGTGCCCCTAAGTATTTTAAATACTAAACACTGCAGTATTTTTTCCACTTTTTAAATAATTTTTCTTGGCCATTTATTTTGTATTGATGTTCCCTTTTTTCTGTATTTTCTGTTATCAACTGAATCTGCCAGAGAACACTCCATATGTTATTGAGTATATAATTTCGTCATAACACTTAGAGACACCATTTTATTACCTTACCTTTTTTTTTTTTTTTAACAGAAACCCCTTGAAACTTTCAGGACAATTCTATCACAGAAAAGCGATTCATTATTTAGCATACGGTCATGCATTATTATTTAGAAACATGAAAATAAAATGTTATGGAAAATATACAGTACACCTAAAAAGAATACAATGTTATACTGTTAATTATATCTCCATTTTTTAAAAAGAAAACTGAGTAATTTATGAGTTGAGCATTCCCAGGAATTCTGGTTTCTTATTCCCAAATCCTAAAGACTGTCAGAAATTTGAAACACTTCAACCAGAGTCACATCCCAGCCCAAGGGAAGGGTCACAGAGAAGTCAGGAGGGGGTCAGCAGTGGGGAGGGAAGAGAGGTTTTAGAGGAGGATAATTTTTTAAAGTAATCTCTACACACAATGTGGGGCTCAAACTCACGACCCGGAGATCCAAAATCACATGCCTTACTGACCGAGCCAGCCAAGAGCCCCCTGGACAAGGATAATTTAAGAGGGGGAGGAGGAAGAGCTGCCAGGGAGAGGTCAGGCCTGCCTCCCTCCAGGTGCTCTGGTCTGGTCTCCTCCTCCATAATCTGGGCGATAGAGTTACAGGTCTACACTTCCTTGTGGCAAAGCTCTCAGCATCATATGACCCTCTACCTTGCAGAACCAGTGAATAAATTAACCTTCATTAAGTGCTGTTTCGCCTATGTCTCACGGAAAGTCCCACTCCGGTTTCTGAAAAGTTATACTAGAACCAGCAACCAGTGCTCCACCCCAGGGGTCATGTAAGTTTGGCCACACTAGGGGGTGGAAGGGGGTACAAATGTGAGAACCAGTAGGGCCTGGGAGAGGGAAGCAGCGGGGTGGGACTATCTAGGAAGTGGGGGGAGCTCAGGGAGAATGAGCTGAGCAGCAGCCTGGGGACTTCCCTAGCCTGAGCTTGACCTGCAGGGAGGTCATTGGAGCTGGTGGTGGGGTCTTCACAGACTCCTTAGAGAGCAACAGAGAGTGGGGGTGTCCTTCTCTGTGTGAGGGCCTCACATCCAGCAGAGAGAGAGGTGGGGAAGATCCAGCTGGGTAGAGAAAGAGCTGGGCTCCTCGTTGTTTGCTGACTCAGTTTCCCCTCTCTCTCCTTGTTCCACAGCTTCCTTACCCAAAAGGGTCGACAGGTCTGTGCAGACCCCAATGTTGCCTGGGTGCAGGAGCACATCAGACACCTAGACCACATGTCTCGGAGATCCGAGAGCACAGGGGCCCCCGTGGCGGAGGAAGCTTAAGGAGACGCCATGGAACCCCCTTCTTCCCCAACTCTCTGAGCCCCAGAAGGTCCCCGGGAGTTCTCCTGGCCCAAACTGAAGCTCTTTCTTGCTTTTCTGTGCTCCCATTCTCTGACGAGTCCTGCTCTTTCCTGAAGCTTTGCTTTGACACTGCCCTCTGGGACCTGAGGACACTGTGGTCCCCAGACACCTCAGTCTCCCCTTTGCAGGCAGCCAATTGTTGAAATAAAGCAGCACTACTGAAAGGAACCTGCGTAGTTTGGACTGGTTCGCTCACTGACAGCTGGTCATTTCTTTTCTTTTATACACACTTCTACGGTGTTGACTCTGTATTGGGTGCTGTTCTGGCCTCTTCTGTGTGAATTAATTTAAATAGTGGGATGATGGGGGCAGAGTTAGGATCAGGAGTACCAAACACAAGTGACCCCTAGTTTGTGGCCTTACATCACGCAATAGTGTGAGAATCCAGACAAATCAATCATTTGCATGGAAAGTAGCTCATTGAGGTGTACACGTAACCCATCTCATTATTCCCATCACCCCTACTGGGGGCTGCAGCTCACCCTTCCCTGGAAGCTCTTCCCCACACCTCTGCCATGTAAATGTTTACTTCTCGGATCACTCCTCAAGACCTAGTATAAGTAACACCTCGTTCTCTGTGCCCAAAGCCATGTACCCCAAACCCTGAGATCCTGCAGTCTCTTCCATTGGTCCCTTGGCCCTCATCCCTGATGCCTGGTGTGGAAGTGACTTTGGACATTTGACCATGCCCCCAGCGCCACTCCAATTAAAGACAGAGTCAGGTACAGGGCAGTCCTTCATGGGGTACGAGGAGGAAAAGGGAGGTAGGTAGGAGGTATTCAGCTCTGTTCTGGGGGATGCTGAGGCTGACGCCAGCCTGGCCATGCCTCAGCAGACACAGACCAGAGAAGGGGCTCAAGGATGCTGGTGTTGTCCAACCCATGCCCCCAGACTCAGGTCTTAGGGAGGGCACACTACAGTTTTCTGCCACAACTCCTGTGGAAGAAGGATACTGTTGGACACCACAGGTCAGAGATCTACGTATGTCCGTGAGTTCAGTGGTAGGGTGTGGGGGCCATCTACCATCAGGGGCAAAGTTAGGAAACTAACAGTCTATCTTGGGTGTCCTCATATTCCCCCATCAAGGCCCATTTCCTTACTCTCCTGCTCCTCACTTTTCCAAATTCCAACTCTTAGAGCCCTAACACACCTGGGCTTACTCTCACTCAAATCCCATCTGGAAACCAGTTCTCCACACCTCCATTCACACTAAAATGTGGCTGTATCTTTAAGAGTGCTCAAATCCCAAAACCAAAGGGACAAGAATCAGTGAGGAGGGCCTGGGGTCTCTGGGAAGGATGTGAAGGAGTACAGGGGTAAATAGAATCCCTCTCTCCAAGCTACTCATAGTCCTACAAGTAAGCACAGCCATCTGGTTCCCAACAAAGTGCAACAGTTTGCCTACCAGAAGGAAGGAAGGAGCTTAGGGAAGCACCTAAGCATACTATGTGTCAAGAATTGCGCAAAGTGCTCTGCATACACAAATCATTTAACCATCCTCACTTCCCTGTGGTGTCAAGCTCATTACTCCTGTTTTGCTATAAAGTCCATTTAGGGCAAAGTCCTCCTAACCCTTCTTGATTCATCCCTCTCTCTAGGTGATCTCAGCCAGACTCATAGCTTCTATATTCCCCTGTATGTTGACAAGTTCCAAATTTATACTTCTCCAGCCCTGGCATCTCCACTCCCGTGTCTAATAGCTTCTCAAAATTAGCTGGTCCATACTGAACTCCTGGATGTCCCAAATCTGCTCCTCCTTTGTCTTTCTGTCTCAGTAAATAGTAGCAACATCCTTCCAGTAGTTCTGAACAAAATTCTGTAGTCATCCGAAATTCTGCTCCTTTATCCCCTCACCCCCACCTATCTTGTACTTCCTATATCCAAAACCTGAGCCCTCTCTGCCACCTCTGCTCTTACTCCACCACCCACTGTCTTTCCCCAAGATGGCCAAAGTAGCCTTTTAAGAGTCTCCCTGCTTGTAATCTCAACAGAACAGCCAATGATCCTTTCAAAAACAAGTCAGATCATTCCATTCTCCTGTTCAAACTGACGCCCTCAATGATTTCCTATCTCGGAGTCAAAGTCAAATTCCTTACAATACCTACAAGATTTGCCCACCAGCCCTATACCACCTGACCTCATCTCTTTCTTTCTCCCTCGTTTCCTCCACTCAACTTCAATGCCTTCCATGTGGTTCCTCAAACACAACAGGCAGGATCTACCCCCAGGGTTTTGTGCCTTTTCCTCTGCTGAAATCCTCCTCCTCCACATCTGGTCAGCTTCCTTTAGATCATGCTCAAATGCCACCTTAGCAGGAAAGCCTGCCTTGAACATCCTATAATATGTAACATTTCTGCATGCATGCATGCACCCCACACACACACAAATTCCTTATCCTCCTTCCCCACTTGTCATTACCTCTGTAGAACTTGCCAGCTTGTATTATATTATATATTGACTTATTTATGTTTATCTGTCTCCTTGTAATTAGAGTGTAAGCTTCATGAAGGCAGAGATTTTTTTTAATATTATTCACTGCTCTACACTTAGTGCCTAGAGAGGACCTGGTACAGAGCAGGCACTGTTGAATGGATGGATGGATGGAGTCACTTAGGCTCAGAAACAAGCTTACAGAGGAGAGGGTTTCCAGTAGAGAATTTTCAACTCCATCTTGAAGAGCACTTCTTCCCAGTGAGGAGATAACCACTAATTACCTTCACAGAAGAGGTTCCAAAAGTAGAGCACAATGACACTTCACTCTCACTGCCATTCAGGTGTCATTCTCTTTAGTTATCTGGGTTGCTTGGCCATGTGGGGAGCTGAAATGGATACTGAGTGTCCTGGGAATGTGGAACAGCAATTGCCATGGGATGTGCTCCTTCCTGAAGTTTCTCTCCTAAGGAAATAGAATCTCCACTCTCAAAGCTACTTAAACTGAAAACAGTAAGTCATCCTTAAAGCCTCTCACCCTCATCACACACCTCATCCAATCCATCAACAAATCCCTTCCCTCTGCCAAAATTCCTCTCAAATGCACCTATGTTGGCTCTTCCACCACTGCCCCAACCCAAGCCTCCATCCACATGACCTCATGATGTGTCTCAGAACCGGATGAGGGTTTGGAAGGTATAAGAATCAATCAAGCATCTGAGAAAGGGGCCAGTCAGGAAAATCATGAAAATTCAGAATTCAATTGTACAAAATAAATGGCTAAAGAAAGTCAGCCATCACCTTAGCAGGGGGTGCAGAATTCCATCCACACAGATCATAGAAAAGAATTACAGAAAGATCTAAAGGACTGACAGACAGGCATTGAAGCATCTTCAGTGCCAGAGAGGATGGTAATAGATGTCCTAAAGAATGAAAGAAATGACAAAATCTTGCCTAGCCATGAAAATTGTTTGCTACGCCCTTGGTGAAGGTGCTGGCTTCTGTGTACACAAGTAACATAGAAGAATCATTTGAAGGTATATTTAGAACTTAGCCACCAACCCATTTTATAGGAAGTAAACTCCAAACCTCCTGCTGTCATCTCAACTATGAAAATAGAACCCCACGGACCCAGTCATGGTGCAGCAGAATCACCTGTGAGGTGTGCAGGCTCAGGTCTCAAGTCCCATTTGGCCAATAAGCAACACCCCCACTGCAGGGATGGTGACCTGGGGAAGATCATCAGTAAATGGCCTAATAATCTCAATGTGTTTATGATAATAAGGCTGTACCCTAGTGGGTGAGCCACAGAATGGTTATAATTAAACATAGATAGGAAGCTGTAAATCAAGCACAAAATATTAATACTCAATCCTTCAAAGATTCGCAATATGTTTGTAATCACTGGAATCATCCATATTATTTGGAAGTTCAATTGTTTATATTTTTAATAGGGATTATTAAAGTCCACAACAGATTACCCTTGTGGCTGCCATATCAAGTGTGTAATTAAGTAATTTATTTTGTACTTGTGATTTTGAGTTGAGAGACGGAGAGGATTTGGCTAAGTTAGCAGAGAATATGGGAATGTTTAACACAACTTTTTAAAAAGATCTTATTTATTTATTTGACAGAGAGAAAAATCATGAGTAGGCAGAGAGGCAGTCAGAGAGACAGGGGGAAGTAGGCTCCCTGCTGAGCAGAGAGCCCGATGTGGAGCTCGATCCCAGGACTCTGGGATCATGACCTGAGCCAAAGACAAAGGCTTAACCCACTGAGCCACCCAAGCGCCCCTGTTTAACACAACTTGATTTTCCTGTGTTGTAAGCTTAATTTGTTGTATTTACAGGAGTGAAGTACTTTGGAAGGTTCTGAGTGTTATCTCAGGCATGTAGAGTACTTCTAGAAATTTAATATATTAAATTAATAAAAGCAGCTTAAATTGTCTACAAAAACTTAATCAACAAAGTTGATAGATGGGATTGATTGCTTAAGGGCAGTATTTTCTACTTCATTAAGCATTAAGTAAGGACCTCTTAAATTTTGCTAACTTTATAAGTAGGATGACTGAAGCAAAAAGGCTAATGGAGAGGGATGCCTGGGTGGCTCAGTCGGTTAGGCAGCTGCCTTCGGCTCGGGTCATGATCCCAGCGTCCTGGGATCGAGTCCCGCATCGGGCTCCTTGCTCAGCAGGGAGCCTGCTTCTCCCTCTGCCTGCCTGTGCTCTCTCTCTCTCTCTCTCTCTCTGACAAATAAATAATTTTTTTAAAAAATCTTAAAAATTAAAAAAAAATTTTTAAAAGGCTGATGGGAAACTAATCTTTTAATTTGTTGTGCTACTGAACTAACATTCATTACAAATAGAAGGAGGGGCTCCTGGGTTGCTGTCGGTTAGTCCACTCTTGATTTTGACTCAGGTCATGATCTCAGGATCGTGGGCTTGAGCCCCATGTTGGGCTCTGCACTCAACACCGGGTCTGCTGGAGAGCTTCGCCTCCCTCTTTCTCTGCCCCTCCCTCCACTCATGCATGGGTACACTCTCTCTCTAAAACAAATAAATAATCTTAAAAATAAATAAGTAAGGGGCACCTGGGTGGCTCAGTGGGTTAAGCCTCTGCCTTTGGCTCAGGTCATGATCTCAGGGTCCTGGGATCGAGCCCCGCATTGGGCTCTCTGCTCAGCGGGGAGCCTGCCCTCCCCACCCCCCCACCCCCGCCGCCTGCCTCTCTGCCTACTCGTGATCTCTGTCTGGCAAATAAATAAATAAAATCTTAAAAATAAGTAAATAAGTAAGTAAATAAGTAAATAAAAATCAAAGGAACTTCAAATGGCTTCCTACACAGAACTTCAGCTCCAGACATGAAAAACTCGCACCAACAGAAGTCATCCCCGTCTCTCACCTGATGATAATAGCCTGTCATCAAGGCTTGGGCTCTCCATTTCCATTCTTTACCCTCCTCTCCATTCTCCACGGCAGCCACCTGAAAACCCTCCAAGAGCTTCCCACGATAACTTCCAAAAATCCTTACATGTCCTGCCAGATGTCCCCATAACAGGGTCCCTGCCTTTTTGCTGAGATCATCCTGCACCACTTTCTACCTTGTCTCAATGCTCCAGCCACTGGATTTTCTTTTGTTACCTCAAAGGCTTGATCCTCATTTCTGCCTCAGGGCTTTTGCATATGTTACTCCCTCTCCTAGTGTTTCCATTCCACCCACCCTTAGCTGGCCAATTCCCACTCATCCTTTAGGTCTCAGTTAGCCTGCCCTTCCTTAGGGTGGACTTGCATTAAACCAGAGCATAAGTTTGACCTGCAGTCATCCTGGTTCATAAAATCCTATAACTAATCTGTCATAGTTCTTTTCATACTTTTTAATTGCATACTTATTATACATGATTATTTCTTTAATGTTTTTCTCCCTCACAAGACTCTCAGTTCCATGACACCAGGTAGTATTGGATGGGTGAATTAGGAGTGGCAAACCTTTGCTGATGGCTTAGGAAGCATCTCTCCACCCCCAACTTTACTCTAAAAAATGAGCTGGATTCTACCAGGATTCTGCCTAGGGATCAGGGGCCAAATCCAGCCTGCTGCCTGTTTTTGCAAATAAAGTTTTATTGGAACACCATCCTGCCTATATATTTACATATTGCTTATGGCTGTTTTTGCTGTACAAGTACAGAGCTGGACAGATGTGACAGAGGCTTTGTGTGGCCCACAAAACTTGATGAAACATTTACTTTCTAGGATAAGATGATACCTATGCCAGTCACATTTAAGCTCCAGATATTTTTCTCCCCAGCAAGACCAGTCCATACAGCTCCCATGCCCAGCTGGTTCTCCATGCCCCCCCCCAACACAAC
Organism: Mellivora capensis; assembly: GCA_004024625.1. Classification (NCBI taxonomy): domain Eukaryota; kingdom Metazoa; phylum Chordata; class Mammalia; order Carnivora; family Mustelidae; genus Mellivora; species Mellivora capensis. The sequence continues at coordinate 52,716 of PISX010006949.1, read as the reverse complement.
TTCCCTATAAATTGGTGGAGAAGTTCAGCAGCAGAATAGCTCTTCAGGAGCACTCCCCAGGGTGCATCCAATGGTGACTAGTCCAAAAATGCTTCTCCATGAGACAAAGAGGGATGGGGGTGGGGCTGCTACTATAAGTTTTTCCTCCATAAGCCTATTGCTACACAATATGTCTTCCCACCCTCTTAACTCAACAACTACTAAGGAAGGAAGAAATGAGTAAGTAGGTTCTAGGACTTCACCAGTGACGCATCAAATGAGGACCAATTGGGATTGCATTGAGGGTTTGGACTTCTTCTTGCATTATGGAAGTTAATACATTGGTATTTTTTTAGAAAAGCATTACAAACTGAATTTCCCATTCTTATTTTCTTTTGCTATGAATTTATTTCATTACTTGTAGAGGTAAGTAATTATTTGCTTTTTCTGATATTTTTGATAGGCTCTTATTAACTGGGCAGGAATTTGGGCTCAAAGATCTCTTTACAAAGAGAAAGAACACTTGGAGCCAAGTTGGAAATTAATAGCATATTCAGCTCAAGGTGGCAGGTAGAACTCCTAATTTTAGAATGCCTCCTGCCCAAACCCCACTGAAATAATAATTTTGAAGAAACCAAAGAGAAGGAGTTCACGGCAGGAAGATCAATAGTCTAGAGTTTTCATTGAATTTCTGGAAGATGCAAAACAAACAGAATGCTATAAACAGATCAAACATAGCAGAGGAGGCCAGAATCCAGGGCAACCACAGGAGGAATCAGCAGTGGAGGCTCTGGGCTCTGAGTGGCAGGTAGGGATGGCAGGAGTGGGTTGCGGGTGGGAGTTCTGAAGATGTGTCTCGAAGCAGCTATAGGCAGATGCCTTTGTCCTACTCATTCCCAGCAGTGTCAAGATAAAAACCCACCCCAAAGTTAAAACAAGCAAACAAGATTTTACTTAAGACTGTTGCAATAGGGAAGAGAGAATGAGCTCAACTCCACTGAAGCAAAATGCAGGGGGACTCTTAAATGCTGGGGTGAGCTAAGAAAAGTACCTAAGGATCTATAGGATATGCCCAGCACATCAAGTGATTCCTGAGTTTGTAAACATGCTTTATGTGATTAGGCCATCTGTGTTTGCTGATTGGCAGCTATTAAAGCTAGGATCCCCCTGTCCCACAGAGACTGGGGTGTAAGGGTGCCGTCTTCCTTGATGATAACATTGCAAATGAATGGCTTCTAGGTCCTTGAGACTTGGTCCTATCAGGTCCTTCCTGGGTAGTAAAACTGGCAAGGGTCTGGGAGATTTTTATCTATTTCAAAGGGGCAGAGAAAGACTTTACAATTTCAAGTTTTCTAAAGAAAATGCTTGAAGAAGGGGAGGCCAGGGATTATAAGCAGAAAGAAACCCCAGATTTGGTAAAGCTGAGGGAAACATTTATGGTCACCTCAGTCACAGACCAGAGTTTATCCCTAAGAATTATACTAAATTGTATTGAAGGGAGAGTATGGGCTCACAGTGGGGTTGATAACCTAGTAAAGCCCCCCACACTGTAGTTCAGGAAGGGTCCCATTCTGCTCCCACCTGCCAGCTAATGTGATCCACCGAGGTACACTCAGCACTCAGTTGGTCCTCCCATTTGGAGGAGAACTCTACGAGGACAGTAGACATACCTATATCTGAGCAGAGGCAGGCCCATGCCGGATTAGTCAACCTGCCCTTCCAAATATGAACAAAAGAATGAGGATTCACAGACCCGGAGGGAGGAACATCTTTACATAGTCCCTGAGAGTCCGTGCATTCTGGCACTTGTCTTCCATGCCAGGGTTTCTGCTGCCTCTCTGCTCCCTGCTCTCTGTGATCTAACCACAGGACCTTCCTCTGTGTTCCTCAAACACAACAAGTTCTTTCTGGACTGAAGGTCTTCACAAATGTTACTTCTCCACTAAATCTCCCTTCCCTCCGGTCTACACCTAGCTGACCAGAAACCACCTGAGTGGTCTCATTGGAGGACCCCTCACTGACATCCCCAACCCATCAAAGTCTCCTTTCGTACTTTCTCACCGCCAGGACCAGTGACATGCTTTGTGGGGACCAACAGAAAATGAAAACACAGGACTCCTTGTCCAACAGTGACTAAGAAGACAACAGCAAAGCATTTAATCAAGCACAGGGCCCTTCTGACCATAGGACTCTGTGTAACTACACAGACCGCATGCCAATGAAGCCAGCCCTGCTTACAGGATGACCTGATTTTCCTTTATAGCATATATAATAATTTGCAATGAAAGACTGTGTGGTTATGCATAAAGTCTGTCTCCCCCTGCTTTTACAATCCACCAGTGTAGATAGCATTGTGTAACACCGCTAACCCCCCTCCCCCCAGCCCACATTGCTGGGCACTGTATCAACAGCATTGCGGGTTCAGAGTACACACCTGCTGAGCGTCGGAATGGCTGAGAGTACACGAGTCAGTGAGTCCATAAATGAGGCAGGGGCTGATGAACACACTACTCCATCAGCCCCAATGCGACATCACCAGAGACAAATGGGACGTCTGTTTGGGCCTCACACTAGTGTTGTTGGCCTCTGGGAAGGGATCAACCCAAACGACACGCCTAAAGCAATGCTTGGTACATATTTTCCTTGGCTCTTTTTTGAGGTCATCTTTCCTTAATACTAAGTATGAAAAGGGAGTTGGTTTCACTCATATATTTACTGAATTTTTTTTAGTCTATAGAGAAATTTTGGAACAAAATACCAAAAGTGAACAAAAGACAACTTTGGAAAGTATATTGGCACTTAAGGGATTTAGATGGCCCAGAGGACTATCTCTGCATCTAAACCCCTGAGAAACTCTTCCAAAAGTCCCAGAGCACGCTTGTGCCAGGAGAGTCATCAAATGTGGTTTGAGATGGTAAGAAGTTAGAAACAACCAGGAGAACAGAAAAGTGTATGCATCCAAAGGAAAGTGAGCACCAATCCAAAGCAATACACTGGATTTCTACCGAGCCACTGCTGGGTTGTTTTAAAGGAGACGGAGGCGGGATGCCTGGGTGGCTCAGCCAGTTAAGTGCCTGCCTTTGGCTCAGGTCGTGATCCCAGGGTCCTGGGATAGAGTTCCACATCAGGGTCCTAGCTCTGCAGGGAGCCTGCTTGCCTGCTTCTCCCTCTGCCTCCCACTCCCCCTGCTTGTGCTCGCTCTTGCTCTCTCGCTCTCTCTCTGGCAAGTAAATAAATACACTCTTTTTAAAAATAAAATAAAAAATAAATATAAAAGGGGACAGAAAGCGCGAGTTATCACACTTCACCATCTATGTACATTAAAATCACACAAAGCATTATTGAGTGTTCAAGAATACATGTTTAACAAAGGTATACATTGAATACATCAGAGTGAGAGCCCATGGGGGAAGGAGAGTGGGCACAGACCACAGGATAGAGGAGGAAAACAATAAAATTCCATAGTGACCTGGACTCAGCTGATGCCGGTGAAGTGTCATGAGCTGAAGGACAGGATTAACTCAGGGTTAACCTCTGATGTTTAAGGAGGCAAGGAAGGAAAAGAAGAAGGGAGGGAGGGAAGGAGGAAGAAAGGGAGAAAATTCAGTATCTACTTTTCTTGTGAGTGCTCTGCCCTAAGCTGCTTTGACATCTCCAAGGCAGTGGTAGCAAGCGAGCAGCTGTCCGCCTGCCTCTAATAATGCCTAAGGAACAAGCTCCTCGGGTACTAGTCTTCACATCCCTCCCAGCTGAGGGGTCCAGAGCCGCAGAGGGGCAGGCTGGTGAGTGGGGAGGCGACTTGGGCAGGAATGTTTGGTGCTGTCACGTGATGCTCGACAAGACACAGGGAATGAAGGATGGTGCTCTGAGTCTGTGTCAGGGAGAAAAGGAAGGAGCACAAGGACTGGGGGGAAAGCAAGAGAGGAGGCCATGGCACTGGACTGCTCTTTACTTCTTAAAAAACCACTTCTGGCACCCTTAGGAGAAGCACCAGGTGATGGTATTAAGAAGGCCTCCAGTGAGCAAGGACCACATTAAGGCACTGCGCAAGCTATTTTAATTTGATCACTTCAACAATTTGCCAAAACAGTAAATATTAACCCATGTATAGGCATGGAAACTGAGATTCAGAGAGGTTAAGTGACTTGCTCCATGCCACCCAGCTAGTAATGTCAATGGACAAATTCAAATAACAAGGTAAAGGGCCAGGCACCCTGGCTTGTCATTTTAACTACGCCACTTTTTTTCTCCTTTTTGGATCAGGAGCAAGTTAATCTCCCAAACTTGCAGTCTTCTTCCCTATAAAATGTGACAGTACCAAACCCAAAGGGTTGGAATGATGTCATCTGTCCCTCACTGTGGATATGGCAGAGACTCAAGGACATTTTGTAGATTCCAACCCCAACTAAAGTTAAACCAGGTACAGGGACTCCTCTCTGTGTGTCCAGATGGTCACATACTCTTTCCAGCTCTGGGGTGGGGTACCTGTTCTATAACAGGGTCCTCCTCTCCCTGAGTCCTGCCTGGCTGGAAAGGGCCCGGATCATAAAATCCAACTTCATGCCTCCTCTCTAGACCCTGGGGTTTGGCTTTCACTCTACGGTGTTGCCAAAAGCAGAAGCAATAAGCCATTAAGTGTCTTGAGGTTTGGTAATTTTAGCTGGAAGGGCATGTTATCAAGAGTTCAGAGAAAAAGAATTCCTGGGCAGGGATGGAGCTGGATGAGTCAGAGACACTGCTCCGTTCCTCTTTGAGCTTCCAGAGGTCCAAAGACAGAAAGTGCTGTGGCAGATATCGGGGGAAGGGACAGCGCAGTAAGAAAAAGTTTGGTGGGAAGCAAACAGGTCAGCTCGAGGCTCTTTAGGTTGTGCTGAGTCCCGGGTGAAGCCCCAAAGAAGGGTCTCGAGGACCTTGAAGGGGCTTCTGTGTCCAGCATGTGTCCAGGAGCAGCCCTGGAGGGGGCACCTGCTGGCCATTCCCAGGAAGAGACAGCTGTCCCATGATGTACACAGATTAGAGCCCCTGTGTGTCACGGATACCTTGAATGGGAGCAATTTGGGGGAGCAAATCACACAGCAGACTCCTGCTTGGTCTTGAATTCTGGGGGCTGGTTTGTCCTCCACTCCTGGATAAAACTCACAGCAGTCCCCACGATTTTCCTATTGCTCAAATAATACCAACCATTCTGCAGTCACTTAAGTCACAAAACACAGTATCAATATAAATAAATGACTGACATCTACAATCCCGTGTGGAAGTTCCACTTTGATGTGGCCTCAGTGACTCTCTTGGGCCCCTTGCAAGCAGAATGCCTGCAGTCAGGGATGGAGGGCTTTCCCCACCCAGTCCTTGGACTTCCCCTGCCCTTGCATTTCTGACCCTTTTGGGATCGGGGTGCTGGAATATAGAAAAGGTGAGGCCTCGTATGGTCCCATTTATATCAGATGCCCAGAAGAGGTAAATCCACAGAGACAGAAAATAGATTCGTGGTTGCCAAGAACGGCGGGGAGGGGAAATGAAGGTGAGTGCTAACAGGTACAGGGTTTCTTTTAGTGTAGAAAGGACCCATGACCTGCCAGTAATGGTATAACGATGACTTTAGGGGCTCCTGGGTGGCTCAGTCAGTTGGGCAGCTGACTTGATTTAGGTTCAGGTCATCATCCCAGGGTCATGGAATCAGTTCCCCCATCAGGCTCTATACTCTGGGATTCTCTCTCCCGCTCTCTCCCTCCCCCAATTTGCACTCTTAATTAATTAATTAATTAAAATATTTTTTAAAAGATCACTTCAAAGTGAAAACATCTCAGCTATAAACAGATGCAGAAAGAAATCTTATCTGAGCACCCCTTATGGACTCAGAACTTTATAGGTCATCTACCACAAACCACATCTCCAGGGATACTTAAAAAAAAAAAAAAACCCTGTGTAAATGACCCTCATTAGAACTTTCCATCCCTTGAAGCTCTAGCCTCCCTCATCCCCTTAAGCTGGCATATAAAATTTTACCCTAGCTGTGTGGGGAGCTTCTCTCTCTATAGGGTACTCCCACAGGAGAAATAATTTTTTCCCTGTTACTCTGCCTTTTGTCAATTAATTCACAGGGTCCTGATCACCAGACAAGTTGGTAGACGAAAAGATTTTACTCCCAATAGGGGTGATTAAAATGTCCGGGAACTAGATAGTGGTGATGATTGCACAACCTTGTGAATATATATATATATACTAAAAAAAATGGATTTAAAAGTATGAATTTTAGGGTATGTGAGTTTTATCTCAATAGAAATAAAAGGTAAGGGGGACTAGGAGGTTCCTATTTGCCTGGTCTGTCCTGGATATCTAGCCTTGATGCTCTAGGGTTGGCAGGAATTTAAAGCTGACTCTTTCTCTCACAATACCCACCAGCCACCCACCTGCCCCTGGGACTAGTTGCCTGCAGCTCCCTTGACAATTCAAGTGCTTCTTCATTGGCGCTGGATATTTTTTTCCTTCTCAGCCCTGAAAAATACTATGTAAACTCCTTCTCTTTGCAGGGCGCTGTTCTTCCTTCCAGCTGGTCCTCTTGGACAGGACCTGAGAAGACCCCACACTGGTGCTTTCCCTGCTCAAGGCTTATGCCCAGCCCGTGGGAAACACATACTCTTTGCCCCAAACAAGCCATCCAATGCGACAACTCTCCCTTTGTGCCACCCTCAAAGGAGCTGGCTAGAGCATCTCTCTAAAATCTTTAGATTTTCTAGACCAGAGTCAGACAGCTGTCCCCATGTTCCCCAAATTGCTGAGTCACCTGGTTGAAGCCCCTCTTTCCAGCATTAGGTGTAAAGAAAAAACATCCCTAGCCTTCCCTATGAGAAGCAGAATTTTTGGCATTACCATAGTCTCTCCAAAACCTTCTTCCCTAATCTCCCACTCCCTCCCACCTTTAATAACCTCAATGTGAGTTCAAGGGTTAAAAATCACAAGGAGCCTTCTTTGTGAATCTGCATCAAGGTGGCATCACACCTGGACGAGTGGTATTTACCATCTTTTTTCACATCTTTTGGAAAGGGAAGGGCAGTTGCCACTCTGGTAAAGGGGAAAGTTGGGAAATCAGTAGAATCTGTCTCTGTGTCCCTCAGCTTCCCCATTTAGCCCTCTTTAGGGCATTCCCACAGCCTCAGTCCTTAGTTGCTCAGTGTCCTCAATTGTATTCTCCTCAGGTGCCATCCTAAAATTAGCTCTCTGCTTCTCTTTTCATACTAAAGTGTGAATGACTAACCAAGGCTTTAACAGGTTTTGAAAGGCCAAAACCAGAAATCAGGAATCAGGCGTGAGTTGGGGAACAGCAGGTGGCTTCTGAAATTTGGGGTCACCCAACCCTTCCAGGAAGGATGGAACAGGGACATCATCTCTTGCCTCTCCTTTGTATTCTTGGTGCCAAGGAGAAGGACAGACACATAGGCACTTAGTTAGTACATATTAGAAAGATAAACAGAAGGATGAATGGATGGATGAGTGGGTGAATACCCTAACAGGAAGCTCCCACTAATTTCTCTTTTTGCCTCAGGCTCCAATATGGTAAAGCATAGTACCGTTACTAATCCTGTCTTTATTTAAGATTTTGATTTCTTATTCACTGTGGATTTTTTTGGCTTTTTTTTTTAAGATTTATTTATCTGAGCAAGAGAAAGAGACCAAGAGGGAGGGGGAGAAGGAGAGGGAAAGAGTCTTGAGCAGACTCTGCACTGAGCACAGAGCCAGATGCTGGACTCATTCTCACAACCCTAAAATCCTGACCTGAGCCAAAACCAAGAGTTAGATGCTCAACCAATTGAGCCAGCCCCAGCATTAATTTTGAGGTTTAAAATATTTTATTAAAATATTATTGGTCTCAACTTATCAAGGTTTTTGGTGCCCTCTTAAGTTTTATACCCAAAACCAGTGCCTCACTCACCACACTCTAGTTCCAGCCCTGTCCACAGTAAGGAATTAATAAATGGTAACTATTGTTAAAATTATTACTGTTATATAGATAAGACATAAAAGGACAATTATAGGCTTTAGTCAGACAGATTAAGGTTCCAACCTGGCCATTCACTGATCAGTCAATCATTCACTTGTTTATATAGGTAGTCAATTTTTTTATTATTATGTTATGTTACTCATCATAGAGTACATCATTAGTTTTTGATGTAGTGCTCAGTGATTCATTATTGCATGTAACACCTAGTGCTCATTACAATACATGCCCTCCTTAATACCCATCATCCGGCTTCCCCATCACCCCACCCCCCTCCCCTCTGAAACCCTCATATTGTTTCCCAGGGTCCATAGTCTTTCATGGTTCCTCTCCCCCTGTGATTAACCTTCTTCAGAGTTCCCTTCCTTCTCCTAATGTCCTCCGTGCTATTCCTTATGTTCCACATATGAGTGAAACCATATGATAACTGTCTTTCTCTGCTTGACTTATTTCACTTAGCATAACCCCCTCCAATTCTATCCATGCTGATGCAAATGGTGGGTATTCGTCCTTTCTGATGGCTGAGGAATACCCATTGTGTATATGAACCACATCTTTATCCATTAATCTGTTGAAGGGCATCTCGGCTCCTTCCATAGTTTGGCTATCGTGGACATTGCTGCTATGAACATTGGGGTGCATGTGCCCCTTCTTTTCACTACATCTGTATCACTGGGGTATAACGTCTTGAGGAATCTCCACACTGTTCTCCAGAGTGGCTGCACCAGCTTGCATTCCCACCAACAGTGTAAGAGGGTTCCCCTTTCTCCACATCCTCACCAACACTCGCTGTTTCCTGCCTTGTTAATTTTTGCTATTATAACTGGTGAAAGATGGTATCTCAATATGGTCAATGATTTTTTTTGAAAGCCTCTTCTGTTCCCACCCATTTTCAGAACATGCTGGAACACAGCAATGGGCAGAAATACCCTGTCTCTGCTTTCAGGGAGCTTCCACTCTAGAAACCCTGGTGCTGACCAGCTTGTGACCTTCCATGGGTCACTTGGGCTTCCCAAACCTCATCTGTAACTGGGTATTATTGATCCTATCTGCCTGGATTGCACAAAGGTTGGGCATTATAGCAATTAGTTGTGTCAACAGACACAAACCCACACCCCAATCCCCAACACAATGCCCCATCCGGTGTGATTCACAGTTTCAAGGACAGAGGCTGAGAAAGGGTGGGTATCCCGTCTAGGGTCACACAGCCAACAGCAGCAGAATAAAAGACAAATCTAGTCTTCCTGCTTCATAGTCAAGGCTCTGCTCTGCTGGGAGGGGACAAACCTCCCCTTCCCAGCCTAGCATCTTCCTGAGACCTCAGGGGAAATGGTAGTGAGGACAGTCCTGCCCTGGGCACCCACAGAGGCCTAGTCCAGCCTTGGGGAGGATCTGAGGGAAGGGGTGGACAGGAGGGTTTAGTAGAGGAGGAAGAGAAGTATCAGAAAAGGATAAATTTAAAAAATGGAAGGAGGAAGAGGCATCCAAAAGAGGCCATACCCTCTCCGTGGTCTTGCTGCCTCCTCCTTCCCCCACCCAGATGGGGTGGGGGACAGAGGAGCAGGTCTTGGGGACAGAGAAGCAGGTCCAAGTGGACACAGCCCCCAGCTTCACACCACCCTTCTCCTGGCAGAAGCAGAGGTTGCCCATGCGGTCTCCCTTCTGTCTCTTAGAAAATCCCACATGGTTTGTGACAAGTTCTTTTAAGATCTATCCTTGCTTCCCTGAAGGAGTTAACCTCCAAGGGTGGTAAGAAGCCAGCAAGGCCACATGACAAGTGCGGGTACTTTCCAGGGGAGGTGTAGACTTCTGAACACCTGTCATTGGCATAGACAGCAGGAGAGACTGGGGCCTTCTGGCCTGGGCTGGACCCACAGGAATAGGGGGGTGGGAGTCCCTATCCTGGGGAGAGAGAGGGCCTGAGTCTGGGAGTCAGAAGATGGAAGAGGGGAGCTGTGGGAAAACAAAAATCGTTTATGGGTTTAGGGACTTAAAAAGAGCAAATGCCAGGGGTGTGGCTCAGGGAAAACTGACCCCAGCGCAAAGGACTCTCTAGCCCTTTTGCAGGTGTGCTGGGATGGGGCTGCTGCTCCCCTTCCTTATAAGCAGAGAACTACTGGGGAAGGATCCCGCCTGCCCGGCTTGAGGGGGTAGCTCTACCCTTGTGACAAAGGGTTGACTGAGCCCAGAGAACCTCATAACTGCACCAGCAAAGAAGTTCCCTCAGAGAAGGGGGGGGGGGGCATAGTTTCCAGAAGAAACAAGGGTGTTGGAAAAAATAAATGTATGTAAAGCCCCTATTTTCCTTTTTGTTTAAAATATTTATTTATTTATTTATTTATTTATTTGAGAGAGAGAGCACGCATGCACACAAACAGGGAGCATGGCAGAGGGAAAGGGAGAAGCAGGCTCTCTGCTAAGCAGGGGCTCAATCTCAGGACCCTGGGATCCTGACCTGAGCTAAAGGCTGATGCTTAACCAACTGAGCCACCCAGGCACCCCACTACTTTGCTTTTTATTTAAAAAAAAAAAAAAACCTCTTGGTCTTAAAATATGGATTTACTTTAAGGACTTGTCTTCAAGTATTGGTTATCATGTTAAATGTCTGTGCTCGCTTACACATTACATATATGGTATGGACACACCCAAAACATGCCCCAAATGTTATCATTTCCATGCCTTTGTCTTAAAGGGTGAGCTTTAGTCTCAGAAGACCTGGATCTGTATTCCAGCTTTGCCTCCCTCTAGCTGTGTGCACAAATTATACACTACTTTGTGCCTCTGTGCCCTGGTCTAAAAGAGAGGGTGACAACTATACCCATTTCACAGTGTAGTGAGGATAGAATGGTAAAATATTTGCAAAACATTTAAAATAATAAGTGGCTCATGTCTTGCAACTATTGGTTATGAGCACTATTTTCAGTTACCTCTAACTAGAATATTCTTCCTCCTTTCTCTGCACTTTAAAATGATTATAGAGTCTCGTTCCAATTTTTGAAGCCCTCTTCAAATGGTATCTCTTCCATGACTTTTTCTCATCATTCTAATTCAAAAGGATCTCTCTCTTCTTTCTCTGAAGTCCTCATTGGACACCAGGGCCCCACAGCTCTGGACAGCAGGGCCTTCCAGTCCTCTTCTTCTCTACCCCAACTAGAATAAAAGCATCTTAACTAATACTTACACTAGCCCTTCTTAACAAGTCCTACTCTAAGCAAAAGCAATAAACCTAAAGCTCCCAAAAAAGAAAGCAAAGCTCTGTGCCAGATAGCTTCACTGATGAAACGTACCAAATATCTAAAGAAGGAGGGGGGCACCTGGGTGACTCAATGGGTAAAAGCCTCTGCCTTTGGCTCAGGTCATGATCTCAGGGTCCTGGGATCGAGTCCCGCATCGGGCTCTCTGCTCGGCAGGGAGCCTGTTTCCTCCTCTCTCTCTCTGCCTGCCTCTCTGCTTACTTGTGATCTCTCTCTCTCTCTCTCTCTCTCTGTCAAATAAATAAATAATCTTTTAAAAAAAGGCAGAACATACCAAACTCTTCCAAGAAATAAAAGCAAAAGCAATCTTTTCTAACTCATCTGAGGAAGCCAGCATTACCCTGATGTATGAACATCTGTTCACACAAAAACTTGTACATGAATGCTCATAGCAGCATATTCATAATATCCACAAATTAGAAACAATTGAAATGTCCATCAACCAATGAATGGATAAACACCACGTGCTCCAGCCATACAACAGGGTATCGCTCACCCATAAAAAGGAATGAGTATTGATGGCTCTTACAACATGGATGCACCTTGAAAATGTTATGTTCAGTGAAAGGAACCAAACAAAAAAGGCAACATGAAGTATGATTCCATTTCTATATTACCCACAATAGGTAAATCCACAAACAGAACACAGACGAGTGATTGCCAGGGGTCGGCGGAGGGGAGAAGCAAGGTGACTGCTTCGTGGGTACAGGGACTCCTTCTGGGGTGATGGAAATGTGCTGGTACCAGATAGAGGTGATAGCTACACATATTGTGAGTGTACTAGCTGCTGCTAAATTAATTGCACACTATAAAATGACCAATGGTTACTATTATGTCACGTGATCTTAGCTTCAATCACAACAGCAAGTCTCCTTTTGAATGAGGGACTCTTACTTTTGTTTTCAGCAAATGTATGAAGAAGATGAGGCAGTTTTTACAGCCTTAAGGAGAAATTATCCATTAGCTTTTGCTCATCACAAATCACCCTAAAATTTAGTAGATTAAGACAATCGTTAACAAGATACCACCACACACCTATGAGACTGAACTAAAATCCAGAACAGACAGGACCAAGTGCAGCAAGGATGTGAGCAATGGGAAATTTCATATACTGCTGGCAGGAATGCAAAATGGCTCAGACACTTCACAAGATGATTTGGCAGTTTCTTACAAAACTACACATACCCTTATCATGTGATCCGGCAGTTGCCCTCCTCGATATTCACCCAAGGAGTTGAAAACCTTTGTCCACCCAAAAACTTGCACACAAATGTGTATAGCAGGGAAGAGCAAGATGGTGGAAGAGCAGGAGACAGAGATATCTCAGGTCCCAGGAGATCAGCCACATAGTTATCAGACCATTCTGAACACCTGCAAACTCAACAGGAGATTGAAGAGAAGAGCAGCAATTACAGGAACAGAAAATTGACCACTTACCAGAAGGTAGGATGTGCAGATAAGTGAATCCGAGGCAATATTTGAGAGAAGAGATTGCGGGGGGAGGGACCGGTTCCTGGCAAGTGGTAGAGCCCCAGAGCACAAACTCAGAACTTTTAGAAGTCTGTTCCACTAAGGGACGTTGCTCCAGAGGCTAAGCAGGGTTGGAGCCCTTGCAGGGACAGTGTGGTCTCAGGACCCGCGGGGTCACAGAAAGACCAGGGTTGTCTGAGTGTGGCAGAGCTCCCTGGTATTGGAGCGGGGAAGCCCGTTCCAAAGATGGAGCTGAGGAGTCGGTTCTCAGCTTGGGCTTACCTTAAACCGTGATCCGAGGCACAGTCGGACCACTGCTCTTCCAGCAGGGACCCCACAAGCAGCAGATCCAGGGAGATCCCCTCCTTCCTCCTTCCTCCCTGGGGAGGAGCAGCATAGGAGTATGCAGCAGGAATCTGCTGGGTTTGGAGACTCCAAATGGGGCTGTGTGCCAGAGAAAGAAATGTTTGGTCACAGGCTGGGTGAGCACGGAGTGTGGCCAGAGACCAGGGAGATGGGAGGGACTGACCACTTTTCTCTGAAGGCGCACTGAGGAGCGAGGCCCCAAACTCTTGGCTCCTCCAGACCAGATATTGAGAGGCCGCCATCTTTATTCTCTGCCTGCAAAGCTGTATGGAAAGCCATCAGGGAACAAAAGCTCCCGAGACCAAAACCACACAGTTTGCTTAGCCTGGCCCTTGGCAAAGGCGGTGCAATTCTGCCTCCGGCAAAGACATTTGAGAATCACAGCAACAGGCCCCTCCCCCAGGAGATCCGCAAGAACATCCAGCCAATTCACCGATCAATGAGAACTGCAAAACTTCAGGGCCACCGGAATTAGGAATTATGGAATTATGGCCACCGGCACATAGAATTCATGGCTTTTTTCCCCCCCATGATTCTTTAGTCTTTCAAAGTTAAAATTTTTAAATTTTACTTTTTAAAATTCTATATTTTATTTTTCCTCTTCCTATTTTAACGTTTTTAAACTATTTTATCTTATCAATACCTTTTTAAAAATCCTTAATTTTCATTGTTATAGTCATATTCTATCCCTCATTGTATTTAACCTTATTTTTTGTATACATGTAAGTTTTTCTTTCATTAAAATTATGGGATACAGTTTCTTCTAACAGATCAAAATATACCTTAAATCTACTGCATGGCTTTGTTCTATTCTCCAGCCTAATTACATTCTTTCCTCCTTTTTTTTCCTGTCTTTTTTCAACCAACTTCTTATCATATCGATTCCTTTTTTAGAATCAAGAAACTAATTTTAGACTCAAAGACACTTCCAGATTTAAAGTGAGGGGGTGGAAAACAATATACCATGCTAATGAACACAAATGAAAGCTGGGGTGGCAATCCTTCTATCAGATAAATTAGATTTTAAGCCAAAGACTATAATAAGAGATGAGGAAGGACACTATATCATACTTAAAGGATCTGTCCAACAAGAAGATCTAACAATTTTAAATATCTATGCCCCTAACATGGGAGCAGCCAATTATATAAACCAATTAATAACAAAATCAAAGAAACACATCAATAATAATACAATAATAGAAGGGGACTTTAACAACCCCCTCACTGAAATGCACAGATCATCAAAGCAATAGATCAATAAGGAAATAAAGGCTCTAAATGACACACTGGATCAGGTGGACATCACAGATATATTCAGAACATTCCATCCCAAAGCAACAGAATACACATTCTTCTCTGGTGCACATGGAACATTCTCCAGAATAGATCACATCCTGGGTCACAAATCAGGTCTCAATTGGTACCAAAAGATTAGGATCATTCCCTGCATATTTTCAGACCACGATGCTTTGAAACTAGAACTGAATCACAAGAGGAAAGTTGGAAAGAACCCAAATACATGGAGGCTAAAGAGCATCCTACTAAAGAATGAATGGGTCAACAAGAGAATTTAAAAAGAATTGAAAAAATTCATGGAAACAAAATGAAAACACAACTGTTCAAAATCTGTGGGACACAGAAAAGGCAGTCCTGAGAGGAAAGTATAGAGCAATACAAGACTTTCTCAAGAAACAAGAAAGGTCTGAAGTACACAATCTAACCCTACACCTAAAGAAGCTGGAGAAAGAATAACAAATAAAGCCTAAACTCAGAAGGAGATGAGAAATAATAAAGATCAGAGCAAAAATCAATGAAATAGAAACAAAAAGAACAGTAGAACAGATCAATGAAACTAGGAGTTGCTTCTTTGAAAGAATAAGATTGATAACCCCCTGGCCAGACTTAACAAAAAGAAAAGAGAAAAGACCCAAATTAATAAAATCATGAATGAAAGGGGAGACATCACAACCAACACCGAAGAAATGCAAACAATTATTAAGAACATATTATGAGCAACTATACACCAGCAAATTTGATAATCTGGAAGAAATGGGTGCATTCCTAAAGACATATAAACTACCAAAACTGAATCAGGAAGAAACAGAAAACTTGAGCAGACCTATAACCAGTAAGGAGATTGAAGCAGTCATCAAAAATCTCCCAACAAGCAAGAGCTCAGGGCCAGATGGCTTCCCAGGGAAATTCTACCAAACATTTAAAGAAGAATTAATACCTATTCCCCTGAAACTGTTCCAAAAAATAGAAATGGAAGAAAAACTTCCAAACTCATTTTATGAGGCCAGCATCATCTTGATCCCAAAACCAGACAAAGACCCCATCAAAAAGGAGAATTACAGACCATTACCCTTGATGAACACAGATGCAAACATTCCCACCAAAATACTAGCCAATAGGATCCAACAGTACATTAAAAGGATTATTCATCATGACCAGTGGGATTTATTCCTGGACTGCATGGTTGGTTCAACATCCGCAAATCAATCACTGTGATACAATATACTAATAAAAGAAAGAACAAGAACCATATGATACTCTCAATAGATCCTGAAAAAGCATTTGATTAAGTACAGCATACTTTCTTGATTAAAATTCTTTAAAGTGCAGGGATAGAGTGTACATACCTCAATATCACCAAAGCCATCTATGAAAAACCCACAGTGAATATCATTCTCAAGAAAGATATTCAAGAAGAGAAAAACTGAGAGCTTTTCCCCTAAGGTCAGAAACATGGCAGGGATGTCCACTCTCACCACTGCTATTGAACATAGTACTAGAAGTCCTAGCCTCAGCAATCAGACAACAAAAAGAAATTAAAGGCATTCAAACTGACAAAGAAATCAAACTATCACTCTTTGCAGATGATATGATACTTTATGTGGAAAACCCAAAAGACTCCACTCCAAATCTGCTAGAACTTGTACAGGAATTCAGTAAAGTGTCAGGATATAAAATCAATGCAAAGAAATCAGTTGCATTTCTATAAACCAATAGCAAGACAGAGAAAGAGAAATTAAGGAGTTGATTCAATTTATAATTGCACCAAAACCATCAGATACCTAGGAATAAACCTAACCAAAGAGGCAAAGAATCTGTACTCAGAAGACTATAAAATACTCATGAAAGAAACTGAAGAAGACATAATGAAATGGAAAAACATTCCATGCTCATGGATTAGAAGAACAAATATCATGAAAATATCTATGCTACCTAAAGCAATCTACAATTAATGCAATCCCTATCAAAATCCCATCAATTTTTTCCAAAGAAATGGAACAAATAATCCTAAAGTTTTTTTCTTTTTTTTTAATTTTTTTTAAATTTCTTTTCAGCCTAACATAATTCATAGTTTTTGCACCACACCCAGTGCTCCATGCAATGTGTGCCCTCCATAATACCCACCACCAGGCTCCCCCAACCTCCCACACACACACCCCCGCCCCTTCAAAACCCTCGGGTTGTTTTTCAGAGTCCATGGTCTCTCATGGTTCATCTCCCCCCCAATTTCCCTCAACTCCCTTCTCCTCTCCATCTCCCCATGTCCTCCGTGTTATTTGTTATACTCCGCAAATAAGTGAAACCATATGATAATTGACTCTCTCTGCTTGACTTATTTCACTCAGCATAATCTCTTCCAGTCCCGTCCATGTTGCTGCAAAAGTTGGGTATTCATCCTTTCTGATGGAGGCATAATACTACATAGTGTATATGGACCACATCTTCCTTATCCATTCGTCTGTTGAAGGGCATCTTGGTTCTTTCCACAGTTTGGCGACCATGGCCATTGCTGCTATGAACACTGGGGTACAGATGGCCCTTCTTTTCACCACATCTGTATCTTTGGGGTAAATACCCAGTAGTGCAATTGCAGGGTCATAGGGAAGCTCTAATTTTAATTTCTTAAGGAATCTCCACACTGTTCTCCAGAGTGGCTGCACCAACTTGCATTCCCACCAAGAGTGTAAGAGGGTTCCCCTTTCTCCACATCCTCTCCAACACACGTTGTTTCCTGTCTTGCTAATTTTGGCCATTCTAGCTGGTGTGAGGTGGTATCTCAATGTGGTTTTAATTTGAATCTCCCTGATGGCTAGTGATGATGAACATTTTTTCATGTGTCTGATAGCCATTTGTATGTCTTCATTGGAGAAGTGTCTGTTCATATCTTCTGCCCATTTTTTATATGATTACTGTTTTGTGTGTGTTGACTTTGAGAAGTTCTTTATAGATCCTGGATATCAACCTTTTGTCTGTACTGTCATTTGCAAATATTTTCTCCCATTCCATGGGTTGCCTCTTACTTGACCATTCCCTTACACCGTACACAAAGATAAACTCAAAATGGATAAAGGACCTCAACATGAGACAGGAATCCATCAGAATCCTAGAGGAGAACATAGGCAGTAACCTCTTTGATATCAGCCACAGCAATTTCTTTCAAGATATGTCTCCAAAGGCAAAGGAAACAAAAGAGAAAAATGAACTTTTGGGACTTCATCAAGAACAAAAGCTTCTGCACAGCAAAGGAAACAGTCAACAAAACAAAGAGGCAAAATCCTAAAGTTTCTATGGAACCAGAAAAGACCCTGAATAGCCAGAGGAATGTTGAAAAAGAAAAACAAAGTTAGTGGCATCACAATTCCAAGCTTCAAGCTCTATTACAAAGCTGTAATCATCAAAACAGTATGGTACTGGCACAAAAACAGACACATAGATCAATGGAACAGAACAGAGAGCCCAGAGATAGACCCTCAACTCTATGGTCAACTAATCTTTGACAAAGCAGGAAAGAATGCCCAATAGAAAAAAGACATTTTCTTCAACAAATTAGTTGGGGAGATTGGACAGCCACATGCATAAGAATGAAACTGGACCACTTCCTTACACCACACACAAAAATAGACTCAAAACGGACAAAAGACCTCAATGTTAGACAGGAATCCATTAAAATCTTTGAGGAGAACACAGGCAGCAGCCTCTTCAACCTCAGCTGCAGCATCTTCTTCCTAGAAACATCACCAAAGGCAAAGAAAGCAAGGGCAAAAATGAACTATTAGGACTTCATCAAGATCAAAAACTTTCGCACAGCAAACAGTCAGCAAAACCAAAAGACAACTGACAGAATGGGAGAAGATACTTGCAAATGATATATCAGATAAAGGACTAGTATCCAAAATCTAGAAAGAACTTACCAAACTCAACACCCAAAGAACAATAATCCAGTCAAGAAATGGGAAGAAGGGGTGGGTACCTGGGTGGCTCAGTGGGTTAAAGCCTCTGCCTTCAGCTTGGGTCATGATCCCAGAGTCCTGGGATCGAGCCCCGCATCGGGCTCCCTGATCAGCAGGGAGCCTGCTTCCTCCTCTCTCTCTGCCTGCCTCTCTGCCTACCTGTGATCTCTGTCTGTCAAATAAATACATAAAATATTTTTAGAAAAAAAGAAATGGGCAGAAGACATGAACAGACATTTCTGCAAAGAAGACATCCAAATGGCCAACAGACACATGAAAAAGTGCTCAACATAACTCAGCATCACGGAAATACAAATCAAAACCACAATGAGATACCACCTCATACCAATCAGAATGGCTAAAATTAACAAGTCAAGAAACAACAGATGTTTGCAAGGATGTGGAGAAAGGGGAACCCTCCTACACTGTTGGTAGGAATGCATTCTGGTGCAGCCGCTGTGGAAAACAGCATGGAGGTGCCTCAAAAAGTTGAAAATAGAGCTACCCTACGACCCAGCAATCGCACTAGTGGATACTTACCCTAAAGATACAAGTGTAGTGATCCGAAGGGGCACATGCACCCGAGTGTTTATAGCAGCAATGTCCACAATAGCCAAACTATGGAAAGAACCTAGATGTCCATCAACAGATGGATGGATAAAGAAGATGTGAGATATATATATATAAATATACATATATATATAAATATACACACACACACACACACACACACAATGGAATACTATGCAGCCATCAAAAGAAATGAAATATTGCC
The DNA here is from genome assembly GCA_004024625.1 of Mellivora capensis. Classification (NCBI taxonomy): domain Eukaryota; kingdom Metazoa; phylum Chordata; class Mammalia; order Carnivora; family Mustelidae; genus Mellivora; species Mellivora capensis. The sequence continues at coordinate 33,630 of PISX010006949.1, read as the reverse complement.
ATTTGCAACGACGTGGATGGAACTAGAGGGTATTATGCTGAGCGAAATAAGTCAATCAGAGAAAGACAATTATCATATGATCTCCCTTATATGAGGAAGTTAAGAGGCAAAGTGGGGGGTTTAGGGGGTAGGGAAGGAAAAAAATGAAACAAGATGGGATGGGGAGGGAGACAAACCATAAGAGACTCTTAATCTCACAAAACAAACTGAGAGTTGCCAGGGAGGGGGTAGAGAGAGGGTAGTTGGGTTATGGACATTGGGGAAGGTATGTGCTATGGTGAATGCTGTGAAGTGTGTAAACCTGGTGATTCACAGACATGTACCCCTGGGGCTAATAATACATTATATGTTAATTTTTCAAAAGTAGATTCTTAATTTAAAAAATGAAAAATTTGGGGGCACCTGGGTGGCTCAGTGTATTAAGCCTCTGCATTCAGCTCAGGTCATGATCTCAGGATCCTGGGATCAAGCCCCACATTGGGCTCTCTGCTCAGCAGGGAGCCTGCTTCCCCTTCTCTCTCTCTGCCTCTCTGCCTACTCCTGATCTCTCTCTCTGTCAAATAAATAAATAAAATCTTTAGGGGCGACTGGGTGGCTCAGTGAGTTAAGCCTCTGCCTTTGGCTCAGGTCATGATCCCAGGGTCCTAGGATCGAGCCCCACATAGGGCTCTCTGCTCAGTGGGGACCCTGCTTCCCTCTCTCTCTCTGCCTGCCTCTCTGACTACCTGTAATATCTCTCTCTCTCTCTCTCTCTCTGTTTCAAATAAATAAATAAAATATTTTTAAAAAATAAATAAAAATTGAAAAATGAAAAAATTTTAAAAGCAAGAATTTTTTTTATTCCTCACAATTCTAATGGGTTAAATGGATAATTCTCCTGGCCTGAGCTAATTTAGCTGGGGTTCAATGGTCTAGCATGACCTCTCGGCTGGGACAGCGGGGGTATCTTGGGATTTTTCTTTCCATGTAGTCTTTCAACCTTCTAAAGGCTAGCATGGGCTGGTACACACAACAGTATAAAGACTCTCAGCAGAAAAATGACACACAAGTCTCAATGTGCCAGCATTTTCCAAGTCTCTGCATCCCATTTTCTATTATTCCACTTATCAAAGTGAGTCACAGAGCCAAGACCAGAGTCCGTATGGGAAGGGACTTTCCAAGTGCGTACATACTGGATGGGATGAATTATTACAGCCATTTTTGTAAATAATCTACTAAAGTAAGGAATAAGTCAAATATTTAAAACAAGACCTACATGATCCTGGAATCCCAGGGGCGAGCCCCGCATCAGGCTCCCAGCTCCATGGGGAGTCGGCTTCTCCCTCTGACCTCCTCCCCTCTCATTCTCTCTCTCTCTCTCTCTCTCTCTCTCTCTCTCAAACAGATAAATTTAAAAATAAATAAGATAAAATAAAACAAGACCTAATCTCTGAGCTAGAATGTGTTGAAGTGCTTGGTCCCCAATTGAAATGTCTTTACTTGACTTGATATCACCAAGGCATATAGGAAGTGGTCAGAAGATATCTATCTCAGGGACATCAAACCATTTATGACCATGGAGCAGTTTCAATTCTACAACATAGAATCGACTTTAGCCACGAGATTCTTTAAGGGGATATTATTGTTGAAATTTTTGTTTCTCTAAGGAGAGCCTAGGCTCAGACTTACAGACAGACAGCAGGAGAAACTAAATGAGTTGGTAGGATCAGTTATTCTCCTTATTAAAGAGAAAGGTCTTCTGGGGCGCCTGGGTGGCTCAGTGGGTTAAAGCCGCTGCCTTCGGCTCAGGTCATGATCTCAGGGTCCTGGGATTGGGCCCCACATCGGGCTCTCTACTCAGCAGGGAGCCTGCTTCCCCCTCTCTCTCTGCCTGCCTCTCTGCCTACTTGTGACCTCTCTCTCTGTGTCAAATAAATAAATAAAATCGTTTAAAAAAAGAGAGAGAGAGAGGTTTTCCATAAGCAATAATGAGGATGTTTAAGATAATAAACAAGGAAGGAAGAGACATACACAGATTCTTTCTAGTCACAGATATTTACAGTAAGAACGTGGGGACCATGGGTAGCCCACAGAGTCACCTCACCAGCCACCATGCCCTGTGGGTCCTGGTCAAGACTGTTCCTAACATTTGTAGGGCTCAAGGCAAGAATCCATAAGGAGGTCCCCACATCAAGTGCGCCAACATTTAAAATTATAAATGAGCTAACAAAAAATATAAAATAAAATGGATTGCTATATTGCAATCATGTGAAACTACTACATTTACAGCCCTAATCTGGTCATTTATCTGCCAGATCAGAACACAAAACAATGCAAGAAAATGAACCCTAGGCACTACACAGGAACAACCCAGGAATGCAAGAATATGGTGGCACACCTGCTGAGAGGAAAGATTTTAACAAGCCAATTGGTTTAGCTTTTCTCGGACCTTAAGCTTCTACCACTCAAATCTTCCCACTGTCTAGAAGAGTGTCTTTGTCTTTGCTTGGCAGCGGCACCTCCCACAAGCCTTCGTAGCCTTTAAACTCGGGAGTGTCCCACTTCGAGGACATAGGACAAGAGAGGTGGAGAATCATTTTACCTTGAGGAATGAAGTGTGTGTGTGTGTGTGTGCGTGCGCGCGCGTGTGTGTGTGCGTACATGTGCACACGCAGGCGTGCATGTCACAAGAACGAATGTGGAGAGTTGCCGGTCATGTTGGGCCCGCCCTGAGTACCACCTCCCAAGAGACAAAGGTGCCTTTGTGTCCTCTGACAAAAGTTGTTTTGTGTGTGTCTGTGCATGAGGGGTACTCAAAAGCATGGGGTCCAGGGCCCAGTCCCCTCTTGCCTGGGTCTTAAAAAGTAGTATCAATCTTGGAGCTTTGAAAGTTGGGATGTGCTCAACAAGTGATGCTTGCTGTCTAGCACCAGGAGCAGCAGTTCTGGGAAGTCAACTTCCTGCGTGGTTTGTAGGTGTCGGGGCTGCTATGAAAAACACTCCTTACTCAGCTGCAGATGGAACAACACTTTCCTCGCATGGAGAAGAGACAGAGCAAGAACAGCTTCAACAGCGAGTGTCAGCCTCCCGTGACCAGCAGCTACCATCCTGCTGACATCTAGATGTCAAGTTTCAATATGGCACCTACCCTCAAGGAGAAAATATAGTCATATGGAAACATGTTGGTTGATTACCTTGGACCCCTGCTCTCTGGCAAGACAGAACAATCTGGCCTTAGCCAACCATCACCCACTCCAGATATGGATTTTCTTTCCGTACCAGTAGCAAATTTGCCAGCACAACTGAGACAGGGAAACAAGGGACCCCATAAAGGAGTGCTTTTTTTGTTCCTCTTCCTGCTTCTGTTTTCGCTAGGACCTACAACCCCGCCCTTATAGTTCAGATAATATGTCTTCCTCGAAAAGGTCAAGGAGTGAATGATTTCTTTGGAGTCTTCCAGCATGCCAGGTAACATCTAAGGAGATACTGGGAGAGATCATCATGCGTGTTTCCCAACACTCCAGACACCTTGACACCAAAACCCCACGCACCAGGGCATAAGGAGCTAAGGACTTATAGAGGATACCTGAGCACACCTCCTTGTTTTGGCCAGTTCCCAAATGCCTGAGAGGACACATACACCAGACCACTAACTTCCATAAAAACCCCAGACACCAAGATGGATGAGACTCATTCATCTTTCTGAGTTTCCCAGACACTCGGTCTATATCTGCTCTCTCGGTGTCTTCAACAAACTGTTCTCACTTCCTCTTGGCTTGCGTTTGATTTCTTTCCTGTGCAAACCCAAGGATGTTCTTGCTGGTCCTGCGAGATCCCCTCGGGGTCCTCAGACCCACCTGCCTGCATCACAAACATCCAAAGACTTACAGAACGCCTCATGAGATAGTATTTATACAACATTGCCTCCAGCCAAGGGATCCATTTTAGAGGCAGTAATGTGAGTCAGAAGGCATAGGAGACCCACTGCCAATAGTATATACATAATCATGCAGTAGCAGCCAGACCAGGAGAATGGTGGGGCGTTAATAATTTTGCCAAGGGGACAACAAACTCAGAGTTAAGACCTTTCAGAATGCACCATATCCACTGAACCAAACGCCGATAGATGATGCTATGTCCCCAACACCTAGAACACATAGGAACCGAGAGACTGATGTAGGATTAGCCCGTCTTCATGATTCCTGGTGATGGATGGTATATTTGTGGTTCCCATCCCTACGACGTTAGGCTCTGCTGGATTAGACTGGATTCGGCTTCGCAGGAATCCTGGAGGCAGTGGAGATGATTTAGCATGGGTACACAGGGTGGGTTCCACCAAAACTGAAAGAACGAATACAACCACCTTAAAGGAGGCTTTGTGACAGATTCAACACAATCAAGCCACAAACCTAGCGGAGGGAAGCATGGGTGGACCATACCCTGTACTACTTCACGTCCTTTTGTCCTGTTGCTTACCTCAGCCACTGGTCAGTTCTCACTTTTCCCAGTTTTACATAAGCTTCATGCAGGTGTCGTGTCTCAGCCTGCCTTTGAGAACTCTAGCTTCCAGACTGGGGGCTTCTCTGATCCTGAGCACCCAAAGTTTAATGGTACAAAACAACAACTATTTTGTTCTACTCACAAATTCTATGCGTCAGAAACTCAGGGCAGAGCAGGGATGGATTGTCTCTGTTCCGTGATACCTGAGACCTCAGTTGGGAAGACACAAATAGCAAGGAGGGACTCAAATCTAGAACAGTGCTTTCCAATAGAGATATCATGCAAATCATGTACATAATTTTAAATTTTTTAGTTGCCATGTTAAGAAAGCAAAAAGCAACAGATGAAATGAATTGTAAAAATATATTTTCTTTAACACAATACATCCAAAATATTTTCATGTCAACATCAATGTAAAAAATTATCCAGATATTTCACATGGTGGGGGGTGGGTTGGGGGGTTATGTAATTAGATCTTTAAAACCTAGTGTGAAGTTTCTACTTCCAGAACATCCCAATGTGGACTAGCCCCATTTGAAGTGCTCAGTAGCCACATGTGGCTAGTGGTTGCTAGATGGACCAGTGCAAATCTGGACGTTTCCTCATGCCCATGTCTGGCACTTAGGCTGGAATGACCTGAGGGCTACTTACCCTCAAGGAGAAAAGACAGCCATATAGAAACAAGTTGGTTGATTATCTTGGACCTAGGCTGGGACGACCTGAGGGCTATGCTGTTTAGGGACTGTTGGCCAGAACGTTGTTTGGGCTTCCTCACAGCACAGCAGCCTCAAGCTAGTCAGTCTTCTTATCTGGTGCCTCAGGACTCCAGGAGTGAGCGTTCCAGTGACTAAGGTTGAAATCCATTACTTTTCACAACCCAGGCTCTGAGGTCACATGACATAGGCTATTGACTGAACCAGCCACAAGCCCCTCTCCATTTCTAGGGCAGAGAACATAGACTCCCCCACTGGGTGAAAGGAGTGTCAAAAAAATCCATGGCCATATTTTAAAAGTGCCCCAGGGATAAAAGCCAAAGGTAAATGCTTCCGCTCTCTTCTTCCTGGCAAAATATTCTGAGATATGTTCATAAGGCTCTTCAATAACTCCCAGCAGAGAGGTGCTGAGGAATAATGAGACTCTGGATACATTTTTGCAAGGAGAGCTGACAGTATTTATTAATAGATTGGATTTGGGGTGTGAAACAAAGCAAGGCATCAAGGGTCAGGGGTCTGTGTGAGGAATCACATGCCTGGTTTACAGGCTATTCCTGAACTTGAAGGTGCTTAGCTCTTGAAGAAAACATTCTGACTCAGAGGGTGAAATTAACTTCCTAGCGGAAGGATCCTTCATAAAATAGTCTCTTTCTGAGCCTGTATCCACTGGGCAATTGGGAAAGCATGAAGTCTCCTTTACCATCTACTTCCTGTTGCATTCCGTCTTGTTCCCTTTTTTCAGAAATAGCATGTTATCTACCGTATAGCCAAAGAACAGCACTCTGAGCCTCTGCCCTGTAACTTCCTGACCCTCCTCTCTTATAAATATGAGGGCAGAGCTGGGATCCCAGACAGAGAGCAGAGAGCCAGGAGTCGTCAGACCAGCTCTGCCTGCTACTGGAAAGATGAAGGTCTTCGTGGGAGCTCTCCCCTTCCTCATTCTTGCTACTGCCCTTGGATCCCAGGTCCAGGTCCCTCATGGTGAGTTCAGTGAATCTTTTCACTTGTGACAAGGTCCACTGGGAGAAGACACAGGACAACTTTGTCCTCCTGAGATAGCTCCCTGTCCCAGACAGGGATATGAATTTGGCACTTGCTTGAAAAGCAGCAGCGATTGACTATAGACCTCTCACGCTCTGCAGGCTTTGGTCCCTGGGGAAAACTGTGTACAAATGACTGGTCCTCCTCAGGGAAAGAACTCTCTCCCTTTTCATGACCAGAATTATTTGATGCCTTCTCTTAGCTGACATAGGACTGTTAAGTGCTAAATCAAAAGAACTATAGTAAAATTGTAAATTTGCAGGAAGAAGCATAGAATTCTACAATATTAGTGTAAAACTCTCGTTTTGGAAAGGAAATGGAACAATCCGGGAAAGTGCCTCATCCAAGACCAGCTAACCACTCTATTTATTTAACAAATACCTCGTACTTCCTATGTGCAGGCAGGCACTGTTCTGTATTACGGACTTAATACATTAGACCCTCCTAACAGCCCTGTGGGGTAGACTATCAGCAGCTCGTATAGTTTTGCATATTAGATTATTCTCATTTTACAAATGAGAAAAACTTAGACAACTTGCTCAAGATCATACAGATATTAAGTGGCAGAATGAGGGTGGGAGCTGGTTAGGAAGCTGCTATGGAAAGGCAAGGCCACTGAAGAATTTATTTTGCAAGCTCCACACACATCTTTGCAAGCATATCAAGTATACACACATGCCTCCTTAAATAGAATTCATGTGTAACTCTACAAGAAATAATCTAAAAGTTTAGTTGCATTTGCCTAATCAGCATAATACAGGTCCGCAATCCCTTTTCCAAAACTTCAGGGCTGGATGTGTTTTGGAATGCAGAAATATTCAGTTTTTATTTGTTTTAAGATTCCATTTATTTATTTGACAGAAAGGGATACAGCGAGAGAGGGAACACAAGCAGGGGGAGTAGGAGAAGGGGAAGCGGACTCCCCACTGAGCAAGGAGCCCAATGCGGGGCTTAATCCTGGGACCCTGGGATCATGACCTGAGCCAAAGGCAGATGCTTAATGACAGAGCCACCCACGCACCCCTCAGTTTTTATAAAAGGTAACACAATATGATCCAGCAGGTCTACTCTGGATATACACCCAAAAGAACTGAAAGCAGGCACATGAAGAGATGTGTGTAAACCCATGCTAATCATAGCATGATTCACAATAGCCAAAAGTGGGCAAGAGCAACCTAAGTGTCCACCAACAAATGAGTAGATTTTTTTTAATGGGGCATATACACACAATATATTATTTAGCCTTACAAAGGAAGAAAATTCTGACATGTGCTACAGAACGGATAAATATTGAAGACATTATGTTAGGTGAGATAAACCAGTAACCAAAGGACAAACACTGCATCCTTCTGCCCCTATGAGGCATTTAAAGTAGTAGAATGCAGGGACAGAAAGAAGAATGGTGGTGGCCTCGGGGGTTGGTGGAGGGGAAAATGGGAGTTATTGCCTAACAGGTACAGAGTTTTCAGTTTTGTAAGATGAAAAACGTTCTATGGATGGGTTGTGGTGATGGTTGCACAGTATGTGAATGGGCTTCGTTCTACTGAACCACATGCTTTTAAACATGCTTACAGTTGTGTTTCTTATGTATATTTCACATTTTCAAGAAAATAAATGACATTTTTTTAAAAGTAACACATTCCTGGATATTAACATTGCTTACAGGGTCTGAGAAGTATACTTCAATCAAACAAGGTATTTTTTCTGCAGCAAACACAAATAATCATACTACTGGGATAAATTAATGATTGTGAAAATAGCCACTCGTCACTTTGGGTGACATTGTGCTACCAAATGGGTTAATGAAACATTCTTCTGTTTCCTGAGCCCTTGTGGATTCCAGAAATGTACAGAAAGTATTGTGGTATGTATCACATTATGTACCCATTCAACTGATTGATTCATTTTGCTTTCTATACTTCAAAGTCGATCGGATGGTGTCATGTCCCAGACAGTTTCAAGAGTTCCCTGAAACATCCCCGGACCCTGAGAGAGAAAAAGGGGCCTGGAGAGAGACCGAGAACCCAGACAGGTGTCCAGTGGTCATGCATGAGACCAGTGGAGACCAAGACAAGGCTGCCTCAGTGATTTCTCTCCCTCCTTATCTGTTTCTCCCAAATAGAACCTGTGGTGGCGAAACTCTGGCAAGAACCCTCAAAAAATATACACATTAACGGTATGTGTTCTATTACAGCATATGTTTAAAAGCAGCAGCTGCACAGATCTGCTCAATGGCTTCCAAACACCTCATGTACAGGGCGGGGGTGAGGGGCAGGTGGGGAGGGTCCTGAAGGTGGTGAATGTCCCACAGAGGATGGGAATGGGCCCTTCAAGGTAACCTCTATTCCCCCCAGCTGTCTCTAGAGTTGGCTCTCCTGGGGGCAGAGGTGCTCACTGACGCCCCCTGCAGGCCTCAGGCTCTCCCTCTTCTATCAGAAATGGTCTTGGGCCTGTATTGGCCCTGCCTGGGTGCCCTCAGACACATAGCTCAGCCCTGAGGAGAGTGAAGCAAGTGCAGACAGAGGAGAAGAACATCCCTCTGGAGTCCTGTGCCTTCTCACCCTCCCTGGCACTTTGGAGAAAAGGGGGAAAGGATCTAGTCTTTCTTAAAAAGAGACCCAGTCCTTAAATGGGTCTCTTTCCCCTTGCCACAGGTTTACACCAACCCGCTGACTGCTGCCACAGCTACACACAACGAATTCGATGTGCAAGCATGAAATATTTTTTTAAAACAAGCAGTGCATGCTCCCGGCCAGGTGTCATGTAAGTGCCAAGCTCACTAGCCATGTCTTGGGAGGGGAGGACCTGATGGAGGGTGTCTAGAACTAAAGTCCTATGCTCTGGATCCTGCCAGGTCCTGGGAGGCTTCTGTCCTCAACAGGGTCCTGCAGGGCATCAGATAAGAGATGCTCCCAGGGAAGAGGGAAACTGGGGGCAGATGGAGGGAGCAGAAGAAAGGCTGCCAGAGGAAAGGCCCATGAGTCACTTAGGAAGTCTTGGAGGCTGAGGCAGGGTCTCAGAGAGGAGGTGTCCTGAGCCCCTGCAGCAGAGAAGAAAAAAAAACAGGCTGGTCTGAGTGGGAGATCCAAGGACCAGGGAGGGTGGGGGTCTCCATCCTCATTTGCTGACCGCTCCTTAGTCTGTAATATTTCTCCACCTTCATCCCAGCTTCCTCACCAAGAAGGAGCGGCATGTCTGTGCTGACCCCCAGGTCTTGGAAGTTCAGAATTGCATGAGGTCTCTGAATAACCTAACGATGCTGACAGGAGAAAGAGGAGACTTTCTTGAGAAGAAACGATACTAGGGGCCAGCTGCCTCACATCCACTTGTCTTGGCCCAGCTCCCTCCTGGGATTTTCTTGGCCTGAATTATTTTTCAAAAAGCAACAACTACCATTCTTTCTGTTCTGGTTATAAAAGCCATGCGTTGAATAAAGGGTATCTGATATAACTTTCCTTGAGCTTTAGGAGGAAAAAGAAACTACAGGAATTGCTGAAATTTGGATTCTATGGGTTTTTTTCCAAATGATATGTCATAATAGAATTTTGTAAAAGCTAAACACACTCAAACTCACTCAAACATAGATTGAACCTGTGTCAAAAATGTACTTAACCCATTCAAAAAGGGAACCATAAAACTGAGTCAAAGATTATCTAAGGAACAGAGATTATATAGTTAATTGGGGATGCCATTCTGAAATGTTAAGTCAGAGAAAAAGAGATTAATATCCTATTGAATAATAATACTGTAACTCTGGGGATTATCTTTTCTTTTTTCTTTTCTTCTCTTTTTTCTTTTTTAAAGGGGGGGAATAGGGGCAGAGGGAGAGAATCTTAAGCACGTCCAGTGCAGAGCCCAACATGGCAATCGATCACACGACCCTGAAGTCATGACCCTGAGATCATGACCTGAGCCGAAATCAAGAGAGATGCTTAATCAGCTGAGCCACCCAGGTGGCCCTGGGGATTCTCTTTTCTACTGGACAAAAATCATTTACATCTATGCTAGATAAAAAATTTGCAAGTTAACATAATTTCACAAAGTCAGGAGCCCATCAGTAGTAAATAGAACACCACTGGAGAGGACGTTCCCCCTACAGGAACCCTGGGGTGAGCTTTTCGGACAATCTTCCAGATGACATTGGAGGACCTGCCTGCAGTCATCCTTCTGCCTTATTTCCACATTTTGGATATTTTCTCTCAACGGATATAACTTCCCCTCTTTAAAGTTAAGGGACATTAAGAAAAACATTTAGGACTGAACATAGGTGGTGAGAACGAGCCCTGCATCGGGCTCCACACTCAGCACGGAGTCTGCATGAGGGCCTCCCTCTCCCTCTGCCCCTCCCCCACTGAGTGCTTTCTCTCTCTAATAAATAAATAAATCTTAAAAAAAAGTTGGAGTGAATATCAATTTTACATTCATATCTATTCAAGCATGTACATTTATATTTGTAATTAGTAAATCTTGGTCAACTGTCTCAAAATTCAGAAGAAAGCACTGAAATTCTAAACAAAAAATTTTTAAATTCAAAACAGATTTAAAACCTATCTTGCTTCTTGTGTGATTTGTCATAAAGAGTTATAAGGAAAAAACTATTTACCAAATATCTGTCATAATAATAAACACTATTAGATGAAGAAACCTGAGACAATGATGAAAGCTGGGAATTATTACAACTCTAAATGGGTTAAATACATATCCACCCTATGTCTCATCTTCCCCTCTCTACTAAAAATAGCTAATCTCTGGAGGTTTGACTACAGTGTAGAAAAGCTTCTTTCAGGGCACCTGGGTGGCTCAGTGGGTTAAAGCCCATGGTCCTGGGATGGAGCCCTACATCAGGCTCTCTGCTCAGCAGGAAGCCTGCTTCTCCCTCTCTCTCTCTGCCTGCCTCTCTACCTACTTGTGATCTCTGTCTGTCAAATAAATAAATAAAATCTTTAAAAAAAAAAAAAAGCTTCTTTCGCGCCATCATTTGGGAGTGGGGGTGGACAGCAGATGACTGGGGAGTAGGAGGTAGAGCACAGATGTATACAGTTTAGCCCAGCATTCCAGGTAGTTCTTATGCAGGTTGTCCTAGGAAGAACCTCACTTAGAGACACCCTTTTAGGAGTTGCAGGTAAAAAAGGTAAGCAGGCTAGCTGGCAGACCTCTGCCTTGGTAAATTTCATTCCTTCAGGGAATCCTCTCTTTTTTCTCAGCAGAAGTTCCCTGGTTGTAAATCCAGATTATGAGGATGGGGGCCCTGGCCCTGGTGGGTGACGAGGAAGGAGGGGTGGAACTGCTCTGACTTCCACTGAGGTTGTCGGAGAGCTTCATTTCTAGGGGGCGGAGGTGGTGGGATTTCTTCCTTGTCTTTGACTAGAAGTTGTCCTGGGCACTGCCCAGCTCTCTCCTAGATCCACTGTCCTCTGTGCAAGACTCCCGAGCAGACAGCCTTCTTTACCTGGAGAACTGTCCTTGTAGCTTTATCCTGGGGCAAACCCCACACCTGCCTTGCCCTGAAGTGGGGACTAGCAAGGTTGTAGCTTCTTCTCCCAACACCACTGACTCTGATCTTTGTGTTACCCAGGGTGCTGCTGAGAAAATAGTTTTTCAATGATCTCCTTCACCAATATGAGGAAACGGGTTTTTCAGCCTCCTAATCTTGTCATCAAGCTGACCCATGTTCCTTATCCAGAATAGAAATTTCTCATCTTACAGTCAGCTGATGTCATCTTTTCTGATTTCCTCTACTACTACAAATTTATTTTTGTTTTTGCATTTGTCCTGTCATTTCCATGGGATTGGGGGAGTTGAAAGAGGCAAACGGAGATGCTCAGGGTTCTGGCTTATCATTTGAACCCACTTACTATCTCTCCTGTTGTTCTCATCCACTTCACTGTATTCTGTTGAATTCAGCAGCTCTGAGCTAACACCAGCCCACTGAGAACTGAGTGACAGAAACCACAACTTTTGGCTTCTCCATAAAGATTTTGTCTTAGAGCCTCGGTGGAAAATCTCAAAAAGTTGTTGGTTTGAGACTGTGCTAGACCCAAGGGGAAGGTGTGTGATTTCATTGGTTTCTCTGGCTGGCCAAGCTGTTAACTCAACAGAATGAAATGGAGAGCACAGACCACCAGAACCTTCTAGACAGCAGAGGACCAGGTCTCTCCTCGCCAAGGCTTTGGGTCATGACAAGAGCAGCTCAACAGAAATGAGGGGTGGACACTGAGACCTTCCTTTCTGACCAAGCATCTGTTCACTCATAGAAGGTCTTTGAGGTCTTGGAGTGGACAATGGCTTGTTACATCTAGGTCAATTACATAATACATTACTCTATTTTCACAGTTCCTCAAAAACAGTATGCTCATTTTTGCTTCCTTGCTCTCTGCAGTGCCTCTGCCACAAATGCCCCTCCTTTCAATTCTTCCTAGCAAAACTCAACCCAGCCTGCAAGGTTTGACTTAGATGTCCCTGTAAAACCTTCCCTCACGTCCCCAGCCAGAGCACCCACCTCCCTTTCTCTGGAACCCTGAAACAGACATTTACTATCTTTACTCAAACAATGACTGAGGGGTGACTTTATATTGCATGTTGTGGTAGTCAAGATATAGAGAAGATTGAAAATAAGAATAAAATATGACCTCTGTGTGCAAGAATCATATACATAATTCCAAGTTATTATGCAATGCTGGATTAAAGTGATGAGGTCGTTTATATGAGGGGCAACCAGCTGGGGCCTTACACCTCCCAGGCCCCATGAGGGCCACCCAAAGGTTGAAGCTGACCCTTTGAACAGTGCAGGGTTTGGGGCACTGACCTCCATGCAGCTGAAAATCCAAGTATAGCTGTCTAAAAATTTAATGACCAATAGCCTACTATTGCCAAAACCTCACTGATAACATAGTCAACTCATACATATTTCATATGTTATATGTATTATATACTATATTCTTATAATAAAGTAAACTAGAGAAAAGAAAACATTATTAAGAAAACCATCAGGCAGGGATGCCTGGGTGGTTCAATTGGTTCGGCATCTGCCTTTGGCTCAGTCATGATCCTGGACTCCCTGCTCAGTGAGGAGCCTGCTTCTCCCTCTGTCTGCTACTCCCCCAGTTTATGCTCTTTCTCTCTTTCTCTGACAAATAAATAAAATCTTTTTTAAAAAGAAAAGAAAAAAATCATCAAGCATAGAAAATACATATACAGTATTTATGTATTTTTTTAAAAATCCACATGTAAGTAGACTGGCAAAGTTCAAGTCCATGTTGTTCAAGGGTGAACTCTATATTGAAGCACACCAATTAGGAAGAGTACTACAGATCTGAAACTTTAGTATGCATAAGAATCACCTGAGGGCACTCTTCTAAGCTTGGTCCCGGGTGGGCATGGTCGGTGAGTAAGGAAATCAGTGAGAACTTAACCACCAGAGAAATGTGAAGAAATCCCAGGAAACCAGCAAGCGGAAAAGAAAAGAGGATAGCTTAACCACCCCTCAGAGAAAGCAGAGGGACTCTATGAGATAATACAAAAAAAGCAGAAGGTAGCTAATGAGAAGAAGTCTATGCAGACAAGAGAAAAATGATGACTATTTGGAAAAATCTGGGTGCTACTGCCAACTAGGTATATCATAAGCTCAATGGTCAAAATTTTGTGGAGTGAACAGTCATATGTTATATCCTTATAAAACTATTTTAAACTTTACCTTTCAACCTGACTTAGTATAATGTTTCAGAAACATTCTTCAAAGAATAAAACACTAACCATGCATGTAGGGGGGGGGTGAAAAGAATTACCTGGAAGGCTTGTTAAAAATATAGATTGCTGGATCCTATCCCCAGAAATTCTAATTCAGTAGGACTGAGTGGAGCCCCCCAAAATCTGAATATCTAACAAGTTCCAAGGTATTGTTGGTGCTACAGGGTGGAATGAAAATTTGAAGAAAAACTCTCACTTTTGACTTTTCATATCAGCATTGTTTACAACTTCTATAAAAAGCCCATGTTTCTTTAGTAACCAAAAAATAATTTCAAAGAATTGAAAAAATAAATCTTTGTGGTCTTAAGAACAAACAACAAAATGAGCCAGTTCTTGACCTGTGCTGCTATTTTATTTTTTTATGATGAAGCTTATCAGAGATGTTTAATTATAAAATAAATATGCAGTTGAAGAAATTTTAAACATGGCTAAATAAGTCTGACAACCAATTCTCAGTTTTTAAAAGCAAAAATCTTGGGGGGCACCTGTCTGGCTCAGTTGGTAGAGTGAGCAACTCTTGATCTTGGGGTTGTGAGTTTAAGCCTCATGTCAGGTAGAAATTACTTTAAAATTTTTCTTAATCTTTTTAAAAAAATTTTTAAGTAAAAATCTTGGGAGTTGTGCAAAATATCTAGAAAAATTGTCTAAAACGTCTTAAAAAAAAAAAAAACAAACAAGGGACGCCTGGGTGGCTCAGTTGGTTAAGCGGCTGCCTTCCGCTCAGGTCATGATCCCGGTGTCCTGGGATCAAGTCCCACATCGGGCTCCTTGCTCGGCGGGAAGCCTGCTTCTCCCTCTGCCTCTGCCTACCACTCTGTGTGCCTGTGCTCGCTCGCTCTCTTCCTCTCTGATAAATAAATAAATAAATAAATAAATAAATAAATAAATAAATAAATAAATAAATAAAAACAGGGACACCTGGGTGGCTCAGTTGGCTAAACAGCCAACTCTTGAATTCCACTCGAGTCATGATCTTAGGGTTCTGGGGTCAAGCCTGCCTTGGGCTCTGTGCTTGGCATGGAATCTACTGAGATTCTCTCTCTCCTTCTCCCTCTGCCCCTCCCCACCATGCCCCCCTCCTCTCTTTCAAATAAATAAATCTTTAAAAAATAAAACAAGGGGCGCCTGTGTGGCTCAGTGGTTTAAAGCCTCTGCCTTCGGCTCAGGTCATGATTGCAGGGTCCTGGGATTGAGCCCTGCACCAGGCTCTCTGCTCAGCAGGGAGCCTGCTTTCCCCTCTCTCTGCCTGCCTCTATGCCTACTTGTGATCTCTGACAAATAAATAAATAAAATCTTTAAAAAATAAATAAAAATAAAAAATAAAAACTTTGAAGAGCTGTGCAGAAATCAAGGCATAAAACAGCAAATGGAAACATCTATATTTTTACTCTTTTACTTTTAGAACCACAGTGAAGATTTTAAAATATATAGCTTATTCCTTTCTCTCCCTTTTTTCTCCCCTTCATGTATTCATTCTCTTGGTGTGAACCAGGGGGCTCACCTGAGGACTCAGCTAGGATTAAGGCAGAGGGCATGATCCCCATGGTTGAGGCCAGTGTGACTGGGACTGAAGATACAGCCAGTATGGCCAGAGGATTTGGTATATGCAGAGGACAATGCAAAGAGGTAGACATATTGAGGTTAATGGGAGCCAGATTTCTCACTGTTAAAGCAGAGAGGGAAATACACAGAAAGGGAAGATTAAAACCAACCTTGTTGTCTTCACTTGGAATTAAATGTATTGGTATAAACTTTTGGCTTTTCTTATAGCTAGACTAATGATATAGAAATTGCTATAAATGTGTGAGATTGATATAATATAATAGAAATAATATAATAGAATAATATATTAGCATATAATAGAATAATATAATATATAATATATAATAGAATATAATAGATATAAATTTATATGCACATTTACATATATATGCTTCAATATATTTCCTAGTTTCCTGTCCACTAAGAGCTCAGACCTAAGAGCTATGCCCTTCCCATAAGCAATGAGCCCCTAAGGACCCAATTTTCTCAAAACCATCCTTTACTAATGGGAGCCAGGACTCACTGGAGATATGGTTGATTCCCAGAGGTGGGGCAAAGCATAAGATGAGCCTTGGGTCATCGTTTTCTGCCAAGAAGTTAAAAAAAAAAAGAAAAGGATAACTCAGAAATCTTAAAATCTTCTAGAGAATGGGGTGGTAGTGCTGGGAGCCTCACAGGCAGGAGGCCATTAGTCACAGTGCGAGTGCCCACCACACCTTAACAGCAGCAGTAGTGGGAGATCCCTCATCATCACAACCCCTGCACTGAGGCAGCCACCCTCGCTCTCTCTGCTCTGAGAGACAAAGAGCAGAGACAACGATTTGACAAAGACAACGATGGCATTGTCCCAACAAAGGAACTTGGAACTGTCATGAGGTCCCTGGGTCAGAACCCAACAAAAGTCCAACTGCAAGATCTGATCAATGAGGTGAGTGCTGATGGTAATGGCACCATTGACTAACCAGAATTTTTTACTATGTTGGCTAGAAAAATAAAAGATACAGATAGTGAAGAAGAAATTCATGAGGCACTCCCAGTCTTTGACAAAGTCCCTTTGACAAGATGACAAAGACAAGTCTTTGACATCTGATGTAACTGATGATGGTTACATCAGTGTAGCAAAACTACCTCATGTCACAACAAACTTGGCAGAATAAGTCAATGAAATGATCAGAGAACCAGATATTAATGGAGATTAACAAGTCAACTATGAAGAATTCATATAGAGGATGACTGCAAAATGAAGACCTACTTTCAACTCCTTTTTCCCCCTCTGGAAGAATCCAATTGAATATTTTACTTATCTCTTGCAAAAAAAAAAAAAAATCACTTACTCATTCTGTTTCTCTACAGCAAAACTGAATGTCAAAGCTACCTTAGGTCCACACACACAAAATCTGCATGTATTGGTTGGTGGTCCTATCCTTTAAAGATCAAGCTGCCATCAGTTTTACAATATAAATACTTGTACTACCTTAATGATCAAGAAGCATTTAGTGGACTCCTTGCGGTTCTGTTTGCTCATGACTAATACACTGTCTGGGCTGACCAGTTTTTCTTGCATGTTGCCTGATAATTGATCACTGTCAGGCATTTGTGTTAAAAATGATAAGGGCGCCTGGGTGGTCCAGTGTTTTAAGCCTCTGCCTTCCTCTCAGGTCATGATCTCAGGGTCCTGGGATCTAATCAGGCTCTCTGTTCAGCAGGGAGCTTGCTTCCCCCACCTCTCTACCTGCCTACTTGTGATCTCTCTCTGTCAAATAAATAAATAAAATCTTTTTTAAAAAATGACAAATGCAAAAAATTGAAAACCTATTCAAATGGATTCTAGTTCAGTTTGTTAGTATAAATTGTCAGGGCTGATTTACTGAAAATAAACATTTAAAATTGGTTTACCTCAAAATGTTGTGCAGAAAAATGGGTGAAGGATTAACTGTCTAGACATAGCCCCACTTAGCAGAATGGTCCTCTTGTACTTCCGTGTGTCCCGATCTATGGTGATGATGGCACTCATCCTGGTGGCATGCTGCATGTGTTGGCTTAGTGTTGTCCTTGTTGTACTAGAGAAAAATAGGTGTCAGGATGTCACCATTCACACAAAGTTTTAAGAAGGAAGGGACCATCTTCGGACTCTGTTTTTATTTATTTTTTTTTAAAGATTTTATTTATTTATTTGAGAGAGAGGCAGTGAGAGAGCATGAGCGAGGAGAAGGTCAGAGGGAGAAGCAGACTCCCCGTGGAGCTGGGAGCCCGATGCGGGACTCGATCCCGGGTCTCCGGGATCATGACCTGAGCCGAAGGCAGTCGTCCAACCAACTGAGCCACCCAGGCGTCCCCGGACTCTGTTTTTAAAACCCTTCTGAACCATGACTTGGAGACAGCAGAATAGGCTGTGGCTGTGGACTCTACACAACCATCAACATTGCTGTTCAAGAAATTACAATTTATGTCCATTCCAAGTTATAAATGCTAGCCTTTTTTTCTAATACAAAGACCATTAACTTAAAAAAAATCTAGAGAGAGGAAAAACCTGGAAAAAAACTCAAACAAACAAACACAAACAGAAGTTCCTTCCCCCTTGCAAAAAAATTCTCATACTCTCAAGGTAGAATTCTATACCCAGCAAAAATATCCATCAAGTATGAGGGATGAGTAATGACTTCTTCAGACAAGCAGGAACTCCGAAAATATATGTCCTACACACTCTTTCTGTACTTTTTTTTTAATCAATGTGTGTGTTGCTTTGGAAAACATTTTTAATATTTTTAAAATAAGTTCCACATTGGGGCACCTGGGTGGCTCAGCAGGTTAGGCCTCTGCCTTCGGCTCAGGTCATGATCCCAGGGTCCTGGGATCGAGCCCCGCATCAGGCTCTCTGCTCAGCAGGGAGCCTGCCTTTCCCTCTCTATCTGCCTGCCTCTTTGCCTACTTCTGCCTACTTGTGGCTTCTCTCTGTGTCAAATAAATAAATAAAATTTAAAAATAAAATAAGTTCCACATACTTAACCAGTGGGCAACAGAACATTTAAGGTCTCCATGTTACTACCAAATTCTATTCATCCCACAGTATTGCAATTTTCATTTGCTCTTTTGAGTCCCTCTTTAAGCTATGAGTCCTCTTGAGGTCAGGGTCATCTTCGTTCCCACCCTCTGAGCATAGCCCGGTACCTGGCATTTGATATTGTGGCAAAGAAGTGATGTAGTCATTAAACCCATTCCATTTTCCTCCTGAGCACACAGATGATCTATATTTTCCATATTTTCATCATTAAGTTGGAGCCAGGTGACTTCATTCTGGTAATGGAGTGTAAGTGAAACTCATTTGTGTCATTTCTAGGATTGGTACATGAAAATCTCCCAGCTCTCTTCTGCCTCTCCCCTTTGTAGCAAACTTGGAGGTCTTGTGTTAAAACTGAAGGAAATCACAGATAGATGCCTTAGCCCCTGAACAGGTGCATGAACAGCCCTTCCCAACACACACACCATCATCCCACTGCTCACACACATTGGACTGTGAGTTGAGCAAGAAATAAGCCTTCATTTAATTAATCCTCTGAGATTTAGGGGTTGTTTATTATAGCAATTAGCATGTACAGACTAAAGTAGATAGTAATTTAATAATTTCTTAGAAAATAAAGGGATTTCCTGTAAGTCTCCTAGCAACAACTTGGCTGGGAGGCTAAGTCTCCAGGAAAACACAGTAAACACTGTTTCCTTCCAACTCATGTTCTCCCCAAAAACAACTTATTTCCTTAGATTGTTCCTAATGATGATTGTTATTTGATTTGGAGAGTTTAGAGAGCATTGTTATCAAAGATAACAAATACAGAACATGTATGGCTATCTTGGCACCCCAGCATGTTTCCTATGGGATGTACATCCTTTGACCAGCTCAATTTATTTATTCATGATTCTTCTATAACACTTGTTTATAAATCACCTGCTACATGCTAGGCCCTGTGTGAATGGGCAAAGATAAAGAACAGGGGCTCCCTGCCCTGATGAGTCCAGTCAAGGAAAAAAGATGTGAACAGCCTTCTAACCAGAGCAGCAAGTAAAACAGGCCAAGGGCCCCCAACAAGAAGAGCACAGTAAAGGCCACTGGACTGAGGTGGATCTCTTCCGCAACCCAGTCATCCTATAAATATGAGCAAGGCCCTGGCCCTTCCTGGCCCCAATTCCTCCTCCATAAATAGCCAGTTTAGACTAATCTAAGGATGGCAATACACAGCCTGTGAGCTGCACCCTAACGGGAACCACATGTTAGTCACAGCACTCTCTCCAGGCGTGTGGATATGGCCTCAGAATTGTGTTCAATGCAGAACTCTGGTCCACTCCTAATCAGTGAAGCCTACTAGCCATCCCTGAACAAGGAGTTTTCTAGGTACCCATCAAGCTTCTCTGTAATAAAAGTCAGAAACCAGAGCTCAGACAGGGCTCAGACTAAAGGCTTTGCAGAAAAGCCACACTAGCCAAGACACTTTCAGTGACAGCTTAGTGGGGATGGGGGAGTCCCCTGTTTCTCCAGGGCATAGCAGTTAAGAACACAGACTTGGGAACTAGCCTGCCCGGGTTTGAACCCTGATTCCTCTTATCAACTGTCAAAGCTTGGGCAAGTTATTTATGCTTTCTGTGCCTCAGTTTACTCAACTGCTGATTTAAAGATTAAATGGGCTAATATTCATAAAACATTTGGGACAGTGGCTAGTGCATATAGCTGTTATGTAATGTTTGTTAATTATCTATGGAGCATCGTGGCACTTCTTCACCCCAGGGTATGGTGAGAACGCGGTGAGAAGGCTGGGAGCTGGAGGTTCTGCTTAAGTGATTAAGTGAGGGGGTTCCTAGCCCAGATTAGTAAGACCAGACTTGGGGGGTTCCAAGCCTCATCCTGGTATCCCAAATCCTCTCTGATCTCTAGACGAAGAGATCCTGAATCTCCCCACATGGCCTTGTTCCAGGCCCAGAACTGGAATTGGACGCAAGTGACCTCCAAGCCTTGAGATCTTGGACAAAGTACGCAACAGTACCCCAGGCTCTGTGCTGTGGCCTACACCAAAAGAAGAGCTTATACCAAAGGAGTTAAATTTATTCCCACTAGGGATGGAAGGCAATCTCCTCCCTGAAATCTTGGCTCTCCAGGCTTCCCTTGCCCCACCCTCAACAACGTGCAGGATATGAATTTGCTGAGGCATCGCTACTCCCTACTTCCTTTGTCATCTTAATTCCCTCATTTTGAAAAATATTTTGACTTGATGATCATTTCTCAACACCTCCTCAGCCCAGAAGCCTCCAAAGTCCCTACCAGGTCACCTCTCCCCCTGCAGCAGCTCTCCACCAAGAGGATAAAGGTCTCCCCTGCCAGGAGGATGAAAGTCTCCATGGCAGCCATCTCCCTCTTCCTCATCCTCCTTACCACCTGCGCTCTGGGGAGAAAGGCTGAACTCTCCTCACGTGAGTGCAACACCTTGTCTTCCTTCCAACCTGGTCCCCCTGGGGAAAGAAGTAGGAGTAAGGTTGCTGGGGCTATAAGGAGGAGGGGTTCTAGAAGGAGGTCTGGGGTCTTCTGAAACCGGTTTCATCCTCACCTTCCAGGACCAGCCCCCCTTCCCTCCAAGGCCATGGAGTGAGGCCTGTCTCACTACTCCTTCAGTTCATTTCTCTCTGCCATTAAGTAAAAGTGGCCCACCCCATTTGGGGGACATTATCCCCAGGGAGATAGAGGAGGATTTGGGGGAGACCCTTAAGGCCACTTGTCTGCTTGCCTCGGGGCACCTGGTTGGGGGCCACCTGGTTCCAGAGTCAGCCCCACCCCACGAGAGCAGCCTCAGTTAGGTGTGGGCTTACAGGAACCATGACAGTGGGGGTCACACCTCAGCCACCCTTTCTCCAGCTTATTACTTGGGATGAGCTGCCTTCTTATACAACCAAAACTATGCCTCACCCTTCAATTTTACCTCGTCTCCTTTTCAGAAACTGGGAGGAAACAGAGGAGGTTATTGAAATAAATCTGGTCTAACGTTAATGGGAATCTAGGCAGTTTGATTTGCCTCTCTGAGAAGGCGTTTGGAGCTTAGAGGGATAGGGTGGGAGTGGCCTCAGGGACCAGCGGACCCCTTATTGCATTCTTTGGGGAGGGAGGATGCTAACTGGGTGAAAGGACAGGCCTTGCCCTCCCACCCACACATGCGGCCATCCCTGGTGACCGCGGAGGCCACTGCTTGGACCCTCCGGTTCTGTCCAGGTTGGTCACATAACATGCACACCCCCATCACTCCACTCCATGACCACAGTGCCTCCTTTACTCCAGGGCCCTTGGTCGGAAATGCCCTTCCTGCTATCTCCATAAGTCAAGCTTGACTGAATGTGTGATTGTCCCCCTCCCGCACCTCCTAGAAGAGCCATGAAATTCCAGAATCAGAAAATAACTGGAAAGTTCACCCAATCCAGAGATGTTTAACATTTTTTAGACAGTGGAACATTTCTTCAAGCAAAATCTTACTTAGAAATTTAGTATGTAAAACAGCAAAAAGAGACAAAAGGGATACTATCCCCAAAACTTTACTCTTAAATGCATTAGTATCTCCGAAACAGACCCCAAAGCCCCCAGACCCTCAGGGAGTAAAACCCCTCGGTGTAGAAACCACCAATCCAGTCCAACAACCTGATTGACAGATGAGGAAACTAACCAGGGAATAAAGTTGCCATTGGCACAAAGCCAGCAAAGGCGAGGGAGGTTGGGACCTGGGTGTCCTGACTCCCTGTCCTTGGACTTTCGTGTCAGGTTCCTTCCCTCTTTGCAGGACAGGGGTTCAGTGGGGACACAGGCAGAAGGGGCAGATTGGGAGGGCTGAGTCTGCACTCCCAACTGGCATGTGTCCCTGTCCCCCATGGGGATTTCCTCCAAATATTCCTCCTGTGTGGAGCATCTGTGCGAGCCTGCCCCACGGGAGTGGTGTGTGGTCCCTGAGAAGATTTGGGTTTTGCTAATCTTCAGTCTGGAATTGAAGGTCGCCAGCCAGTCTTTCTAGGAGCGGTTGAAGAGCAAGAAGGAAGGTGGTTGCTGAGGCAGGAGGAGGGAAAGAGGAACGAGTCTGCACAGTCCCATGTCCAGGGCCACCTCCTCCTTCCTTCCCTCTTCCACCCTGTGTTGTGCCAAAACAGCCGGCAGGTCTGGCCTCTGACAACGAGCCCAGGCCCAGCTTCCTTCCCTGCTTTCTCCTCAGGAGGACCTTACCACCCGGCCGAGTGCTGCGTCAGCTACATTGCCCAGGCTATCCCACGTCACCGGATCACAGATTATTATGAGACCAGCAGCCAGTGCTCCAAGCCTGGAGTTGTGTAAGTAGAACCCCCACACCCCACTGGGACACAGGGAGCCTGCAAGGTGGGGAGGGGGGTGAGGAGGCAAAATGGAGACTCCCCAGATCGCCTCTCAGGGGCAGCAGCAGGCAGAGGAGGGGCAACCTGGGGGCTTTCTGGCCTGGCTGAGCCTGCAGGGAGCCAGGAGGAAGCAGACCCCATGGATGGGAAGGCAGCAGGGGCGGGGAAGGGAAGGCAGGAGGGCACTTCTAGGGGCAGGGGGAGCACGGAGACTCGGTGGGTCCGGGGGTCCCAAGGGGCTGGAGAGAAGGTCTGAGAGAGGAGACTGGCCTTGAGCTGCCTCTAGCAAAGGAAGGAGCAACAGCCTAGGGGGGTGAGGTGTTTTCTAGGGAGGGCAGACAGGCTTTCACTTTCCAGCTGCTGGATGCCCCGTTGGCAACAGTTCTCCCTTTTGTTTCACAGCTTCATCACCAAAAAGGGCCATTCCATATGTGCCAACCCCAGGGACGACTGGGTCCAGGACTACATCAAGGACCTGGAGGAGAAATGAGTGACTCAGAAGTAGTGGAAGAGGGCACAGCTGGCCATCCTAAAGAGAAGAGGCCATGGCCCCCTTCCCAGCCCCAACTCCCAGCCCCAGCCGCCTCTCGGGAGCTGCCTTGCCATGAATTAAAGACCTTGAATTCACACCCTCCCTGCCCTTGCTCAATTCTATGGAATCTCCTCATTGGAGCCCAGCCAGGATGGCACCCTTGGCATTAGGCTTCGCTCTGCAGAAGTGAGGTCTGCACTGAATGCAAAAAACAGGTCAGGCCTGTGATGGGGGTGTTGGAAGCTGAGGCCACCTTTACATAAATTATCATGATGGTAACAAATAACATTGTCTTAGCACTTTCTATCCTCCTGTCTGCTAAGTAGCGTATGTGTATTATCTTATATGTGTATTATTTTATATAATATGTGTATTATCTTATATAAGCTACACAAGTGTAAAGCTAAGAGCTATCACCTGATTTTGCAAGTAAATCTTCATAAAGCCTTCTTCATAGCAGCCAATCTTCAAATTCCTTCGTTTTGTCCTGCTCCCAAGGCCCTTGTTCCCAGCCATCTGGGGTAAGAATGATTTGGGGACATATGTTAATCCAACCCTTCCCCTCCACTTACATACATCAGGTTGTACTGTATTGTTAGAGCCATTTTTGCATCCTCCACAAGGCCTAACAGAAAGCCTGGCCTATAGCAGGTGCTCAGGAAATGGATGGATGGATGGGATGGGATGGGGCAGGAATCAAGAGGAGGCTGTGCTCCATGAATAACACCCAGCTGCCCCCAAAGTCTCTCAGACCCATCTTCAGAATTCCAGGGGCAGCTCTGTGCACTAGGAGTAAGAGCATGCTCAGGGTAGGCACTGTGGCCATGCTTCCCTGGCCACCAGCCTTCCAAGACCAGGGCTAAGAGGAGGCTTGTATGCTAAGGGTACAACCAAGCTTCTCCAGACATCCTTGCCTCCATCAGCACCCAAGGGAGTATCCCCCAGACATACCCTCCCTACCCTCATAAAAAGCCACAGCTTCACCACCACTAACTGAACTTGAACCCAGCAGGGCTAAATGCATTATACAACTTTTCCCTATTTATGAGCAGTCATGCGAAACAGGAAGCCCCATAAGGGTCTCAATCTGGCCCTGCCTCCCTCTACTCTCATTTACTGAAACACTCCCCCCAACAGCCTCTAAAGTTTGCAGTCCATCAACAGCAAAACCCCCTGGATCTTCCATCTCTTCTCTGAATCTGCCTTCAACCCCAGGTATGGGGTCCTGAGGCAGTGTGAAGAGAGAAGATGCTGAGGGACAGGTCAGCCCTGGTTAAGGCCAGGGCTCAGAAGCCGGAAGTCTGGGACACAGAGGCAGGTTGTCGAGTGCATGATGTTGGAGCGCCCTCTGCTGGCCATCATTGGTCACAGAGGCAGGGTGGGTGAACCCTTATCGCAGGTAGGCAGGAGGGATGGCCAGCTAGACCTAAACTGGTTCAGAGTCCAAGGTCCAAAGAGTTAAAAAAAAAAAAAAAATCAACAAACAAGCCAAACACGTCAGCAATAACCGAGGATCCAAGGATCAACATGTTGTTTTTCTCTATGTATTAGTAACATAATCTGTAACAGGAACAAGTGTGAGCTCCGTCAGATGTCCTTAGACTGGGAACGGAGGACATGGTTTTCAGAGGACTAAACCCTACCCCTTGCCCCAGTCTGTGCACTCTCTAATCCTGCTTTATGGTCACCTTCCCAATGATGGATCCCCAGGGGCAACTTGGGTGGTTCCACCCTCCCCCCTCCCCCAAAATAAAGATTGGTGTCAAGTAAGGTGGGGAAATCACATGGATCCAATTTTCAGAACTGCCTGCCTCCTACCTGTGTGACCTGGGAGAATTTCTTTAACTTATCCAAGCCTCGAGGCCTCATTTTTAAAAGAGTAATAATCTCTGCTTTGGGATGCCTGGGTGGCTCAGTGGGTTAAACCTCTGCCTTCAGCTCAGGTCGTGGTCTCAGGGTCCTGGGATCAAGCCCCACATCGAGCTCTCTGCTCAGTGGAGAGCCTGCTTCCCCCTCTCTCTCTCTCTGCCTGCCTCTCTGCCTACTTGCGATCTCGCTCTCTCAAATAAATAAATAAAATCTTTAGAAAAAATAATAATAATCTCTGCTCCACTATTGCAAAGATTAAATAAAAGAAGGCATACAGGGGTGCCTGGGTGCCTCAGTGGGTTAAAGCCTCTGCCTTCGGCTCAGGTCATGATCCCAGGGTCCTGGGATTGAGCCCCGATCGGGCTCTCTGCTCAGCGGGGAGCCTGCTTCCTCCTCTCTTTCTGCCTGCTTCTCTGTGATCTCCGTCTGTCAAATAAATAAATTAAATCTAAGAAAAAAGAAGGCATACACAGTGGCCGACACCCAGCATACACGAACTACATGCGCCCTTTCTCCAGTCCTCTCCTTCCACTGAACTTACATCTTACTAATTCAACTGTGCCAGGTCCCGCCCCACTCTTTCAGCAGACACGGAGGGAGGCACCGCCTCTCTGCTCTGAGGCAGTCAGAGTCCAGAGAGCCGTGAAGTCAGACTGGACAACCAGGTTTTCTCCTGAAGCTAAAGGGTCCCCCTGAGAGGATGAAGGTCTCCGGGGCTGCCCTCTTCCTCCTCATCCTCATCCTCACCACTCCTGCTTTGCACGGCCAGTCAAGTGAGTCCACCTGTCATTGGGGGGCAGGAATGAGAGAGGGAGACAGGGCAGCAGGCAGCGAGGTGATGCCAAGAGCCCTGTCAGGTCTCTGTCATCAGCCGCAGGGCCTCCCCCCTCCCACAGGCACACCTGCTGTTCACAAACTCTTCCCTTCACAAGCAGAGCTGGGCTGGGGTCCAGACCCCCGCTGGGGTCATCGTGCAGTTTCAGGAAGCTGGGTCAAGGTCACATCAGGGGTCCCAAGGATAGAGAACAGGAATGATCCTTTGGGGGAGCCAAGGAAGTAACCAAAGAGATAATAAACATGAGCAATGGGATGCCTGGGTGGCTCAGTTGGTTAAGCGGCTGCCTTTGGCTCGGGTCATGATCCCAGCGTCCTGGGATCAAGTCCCGCATCAGGCTCCTTGCTTGGCAGGGAGCCTGCTTCTCCCTCTGCCTCTGCCTGCCACTCTGTCTGCCTGTGCTCGCTCGCTCTCTCTCTCTCTCTGACAAATAAATAAATAAATAAAATCTTAAAAAAATAAAATAAAATAAACATGAGCAATGAAAGGAGAGCAAGACAGGTGGACGAGAAAAGCAGCAGACGCTCTGGCAGAGCGGGACAAAAGGTGTTGGGGAGGCGGCTATGCCCAGGAGTGGGGACTCTGAACCTAGACACCCCTTCCCTGCAGAGTCTGGCACAGATTTCTGGGACTATCATGGCAGCCAAAAGAAGGCCCAATGGGATGCCCAGGTGGGCAGTGTGATTTCATGGCCTCTATCCATATTCCCCGGCCCAGGTCTGGGGAATGGGCATAAAGTCCATAGAAAAAGTCCACATAGAAAAGAGGAAAAGTGCACAGAAAAGAGGAAAAGAGGATGGGGTGGAAAGCTTTTGGAGCCATGGGAGGCTTGGGACCTATGGAAAACAAGGTTTGTCTAGCCCACTTTCTACCCCTGACTCAACCACCGTTTATGAAAGAGACCACATCCCATTTTCAGGTGCCCCAGCACTTCTTTTCTCTCTGAGGCTACCCCAGGCATGTGGTCTGGCCGGACTCTGCCTGTATGAGCCCTCAGGGGAGCAAGGATCACACACACCATGGAATCTGCTCACACACTCTCAGAATGCCCCTGAACTCTGTAAACTTTGCTTTGAGTACCGGGGTCATGGACATCACTATGAGCACAGCTGCAACTGGTGGGTGGCAGGAGGCAACCATGCCCTTAGGGAAGGTCAAACAGACCACTGCAATGGCTTCATTTTTTCAAAAAGAGAAAATGGACCACCCAAAGCATAGATGGGCCAAACGGTACTCTCGCGATATTCCAGTCTTGGCCACCAGCTGGAAACAAGGGGTCAGGCTGCAAAGGGTTTTGCACTCTGCAGTTTTGGGGGCTGAGGGAGGTCTTTGCCTGCCATCCTCTGTGATATCCCCAACTGATGAGTAGCCAGAGCTCAAGGGAAACACAGTCCTAACAACCAACTGAGGCCAGCATCCCGTCAGCATCAAAGAGAGGCGGGAAAGTGGCATTTCCAGGCAAGAAGAATGGTCATTCCTACCATCTGCTCTTAATTATAACAAACACTTGACAGACTTTCTATGTGATACACTCTGAATTAAGGGTTTTACCAGCATTTTCTCAACTAACCCTCACCCAGATCCTAGGATATAAGCATCATTTTACCCTCGTTTCATAGGGTAGACAGAGAGATAAAACCTACCCATGATCCAAATCATTTAGTCAAGATTCCTATTCAAGATGTCTGACCCGAAGCCTAAATTCAAACACTTTTCTTCCCGCCCTAACTTCTCTGGCTCATTGCTCATCTCACCCTCCTCTCCCTGACGTCAGCCCCTCTAATACCTCTGGATAGAGTCCACACTCCCTTCCCACAGCTAAGGTGTGCTGGTCATTCCCCCACCCCAATTTCATCTCTCTTTTTTTAAATTATTTATTTGAGAGAGAGAGAGAGTATGAGTCGGGGGTGGGGAGGGACAGAAGGAGAGGGAGAATAGGCTCTCTGCCGAGCAGGGAGCCTGACTGATGGGCTCCATCCAGGACCCCAGGATCATGACCTGAGCCAATGGCAGACGCTTAACTGACTGAGCCACCCAGGCACCCCAATTTCATCTCTTCTCTTCTTATGTCTTTCTTCTCACATTGCATTCCAGCCATCTGCAACTGCTCAGTGCTCCCCCACACACACACAGTTTCCCCCACCTTTGGATCTTCATACCATTCTTCCTTCCAGACCCCACAACCCCTTTGTCTGTCTCAGTCCTGCTCAGCCTTCAAGAATCAAGCCAGGCACCGCGTGCTATGGGACTTCTTCCACAGTCACCGGGGCTGGGTTAGGTGTCCCTTGTTCTGTTTCCAAAGCACCTTGTGCCAAATTCTGTTCTATCACAGACCACATTCACTGTAGCATTTACCTCTTCACTTTCCCTTTTCACCCTGACTAGACTGGGAGATACTCAAGAGTTGTGACTGTGGCTTCCTCATGTTTTTTTGCCCCCTGAAAGCTTGGCATATAATAGGAGCCCGATACATGTTTGCCAAACCAAGCCCTGGTTCACCAGCAAAGGTGAATAACCAAGGCATTTGCACTCAACGAAGCTCAGTTCAGAGGCTGGAGGTTCTACATGTGTGTCCTCCACCCCTCCCTTTTACTTTCTCTGTTACCCATCAAGCTATCATCAGCCCCTGCTAACAGATGGCTTTGCCATCGGAGGTGTGGAATGCAAGGGATGGGAGGAGAAGGTAGGCAACCATGGGCTCCCTTTACACCTGCTTGGCTCAGCTTTCAATGTGATTCCCTCAGAAAGTCCTGCGTCGTTGAACAGTTCTCACACTTGCTGCCTGAAGCATCATGAGAAAGTAATGCCAAGGAAAATGGTGGTGGGATACAGAAGGGCCCTCAACTGCTACCTACCAGCAATCATGTAAGCATTCCCTGCAGAAACTTCCGTGGAGGGGAGAGGGGAACCTGGGGCAGGAAGGAGATGCACAGAGCCAGGAAGTCTCCATGAGAGAAGGAGCGGAGTCGTGATTAAGGACTCGGGCTTTAAATCTCACAAGCAGGCCTGGGTTTAATTCTTGACTTTGCCACTTAGAGCTGTGTGAGCCAATAAATGGCAGCCATCTTGGCTGAGCGGGGAACAGGCTGAAACAGGGATGATGAGGTCTAGCACCCAGACAGAGAGGCCTTGTGAGGGAACTCAGGTCGAGGAGGCCCAGGGAGGCCATGAAGAGTAGGAGATGAGCCCCATGTGAGCTAGGAATGGGGGAGCATGGGCTGGACTCCCCACTCCACTCTGTGACCACTGACCGTCTACTTCTGCCTCCACAGCTTTGTCACCAAAAAGAACCGAGAGATCTGTGCCAACCCCCAAAACAAATGGGTCCAAGAGTACATCAAGGATCCCAATATACCTGTGCTGCCTCCCAGGAACTTGGCCCAAGTTAGAAGTGTTAGGCCATAGGAAGGCCACAACACCACAGCTCTCCACGACCATCAGGCCTCGGTGGGAGTCCAGGTTCTGTAAAGAAAGGGGCAGGCCTGTGAAAATGCGGCGTCTGGGGGTGGGGGGCCACCATGTGGTCTGAATGAGAAGCTAATTAAAATGTACTTTAAACATGTTCTCAATCTCTGGAGGAAATGCCAAAGTTAAGGGAGATGGGGAGAAATGCATTCTTAATACATAAAAATATGTATTTCACATCCTTCTCATTCTTTCATCACCTCACCTCACCCCCCCACACACACACACCAGCTGTCCCAGATAATTATGCACAGCTTCCAACCATCCAGAACCTGTCTGGCCTCTGACTCATTAAAACCCACACAGAATTCTTGACTTTCCCTGTCCATCTTCATCCCTTTATTAGGTCTCTTCTTTTCTTTTAAAACACAGCGCTTTTTTTTTTTTTAAAGCAGGTCAGAGTGGGAAACTTCACATGCTAATAGTTTTTGTCCTTGTCACAGAGGTTTTGCTAGATCCCCCAATATGTGGATTCCCCAGGCAGGGCCAGATGGGAGAGGGAAGTAGGGATCTCAGCTCCCGACTGAGCCACTGGCATGTGTCACACAGCATGTCTCCAGGGCTTACCCAAGCTGCAGGACTTGTCAGGGGCTTCATTCCTTCTTGAGGACAAATAATGTTGCATTGTGTGTATGCACCACATCACCCCTTCCTCCATCAGTGGATGTCTCGGTACCCATGCCCCTTTCCTTCACATCAGCCAGAGTTAGTGGATCTTGGTTTCTGTTACATGCGCCCCAAGCACTTTAACTTGTATGATTATCAATCTCCAGCCAGGGGCTCAGAGGCACGTAAGGGTCCGAGGCTCTGACCTACATGCTTCCTGCCCTCGTCCCTCACAGGGAGCCTGTGTTAGAACCTTCTGGAAGCTCCTGCTCCTTGATCTAGGGATTTCTCTCCACCTTTCTGAGCTGAGGAGTTAACGGCCAAATATGAGCCTCCCTCTAGTAGCTCACAGCCCAGGGAGGCCAGAATCACTAACAAATACAACGCAGTCAGGCCCAGGCCTTTGCTTCCAGAGGCCAAAGTGGACATGGAGGGGTGGCAGGGCTTAGCCTGACACAGGAGCCAGGACAAGTTCAGCATGTACACCCAAGGCAGCAGGAAATTTCGAAGTCCTGAGCCAGCACCAGGGTCAAAGTCAGGGAACCAGAGTTCAAAGCCTAAATGACAGGATGGGGATGGGGTTGAAAACAGGAAGCACAGGCCAGGGCCAGGATCCTGACAAGCTGGAAAGGAAATGTTTATTCTCTCTCTCTCTCCCTCTCCCTCTGGGTCCATCAGAGTTCAGAGGTGAGATGTCAGTCTGAAAACCTAATTGAAAGTCTATATACAAAGTCAAAGTCCCATCCTAGCACATCATATAAAGCTTGCCAGAAACTCCTAACGGTTCAACACTGGAAGTACTTTCCTTCGGCGCTTTCAATTGTTTTTAAAGAGGGCTATTCCTAGTCTTTTCAAGGTACACAGAGGCCTGGCTTTAAACACAAACACACACACACAAAGGACCCCCTCACTGGGGACACACAACGATCTGCCAGCTCTGACCATCCTAAAGCAAAAACCAACCAGCTCACATGACTGTCAGCCTTGTGGGATGGAGGTGGTTGATTGGGGGGCAGGGGAAGGGGTGGAAAATAAAACCTGGAATAGGGGGTTGCTTTCACTGCTATGTCAGAGAAAGGCCTTTGCCTCAGGACAGGTGACGACCACACACAACAACATGGGGAGACCAGTGGGTGGGACAGGAAGGCAGGAACATGAGGAAGCAATTCTGGGTAGTACAAAGAGAATTCAAATGCAGTAAGAGGCCTGGCCACGTGTCCCCTTCTCTGTGCATTCATTCACTGCCCCCATGAGGATGTGCCCAGGGTGGCTCCTTCAGACTGGGTGGTGAGGAAAGGCCTCACCAAGGAGGTGACGTGCAACCTGATAGCACAATCACGAAGACCAGATGATGGATGTCCTAAGGCCAGCTTCGGCGGGGCCAGTAAGAAATATTATTTGGCTCCAGAGCGGCCTTGGAAAATAAGCTGGGTGAACATGACTTCTCCCACAAGAGGGGACATATGTCGATGTGCGTGTGTGAGTGACTAGTGGAGAGTCGTCAGTCAGCAGCCTGAACTAGGATTAGCAGGACAGGGTTGATGCAATGGTTTAAAAGCATTGGCTCCAAATTCAGAAAGGCAAAATCTAGGCTCAAATCCCAACTCTGTCATTTACTGCAAGACCTTGGGCAACTATGAAATCCTTCCAAGCCTCGGTTTTGATGTTTATAAAATAGGTCAAATAAAGGCACCTACCTCCAGATGTGGAGAGGATTAGGAGAATGCTTAGCACAGAGTATGTGCTCAGTAGATAAGCCTTATTATTCCATCATCTGACTTTCCTTTAAGACCGTAGGATGTAGGACAGAAGGAGCTTTCTCTCATTGTGAGATAAGGGAACCACAGTTCAGAGAAGAAAGAACGACTTGCCCAAGGCCGCACTATGAGACATCGGCAGACCTGGCATTAGAAATGGGGGCTATATTTTAAACAGAAGAAGCTTCTGGTCTCCATGAAGCTTCTGGTCTCCATGAAGCTGAGGACTGTGGGAGTATAGGGAAAACTAGATCCACCCCACAAAGACAGCAATAGCTCAAGACCTGAGAGCCTCCTTTTCCGTGATCTGGGACCCTGAGACCCTGACTTCCATGTGGCTATCCTGTGATTGCTGGCAAGAAGTTTTGAGGAAACAACGGGCAGACTCAGGGAAGGATGGTGCATCTCTCCAGAGCCTGGTGTTTCCCAGTGATGGCCTTTTCCTCTTTGAGCCAAGTTTCCTCATCTGTAAAATGGAGCTGACCCCTTACAAGGCTGTTGTGACAATCCCCAGCTACAGGGTCTGGCACAAGCACTATAATAAAATGGAAAATATTACTCTCTTAACAGCTAGAGCAAGAACTCTTTTCATGGAGGAAACAACCTCTGGTAAGGAAATGTGTCAGTAACCCCAGTTAAGACAGGAAAGTCCTCCAGGACAGGACTACAGACTGGGGCCAAGACCAGGGGGAGAGGTGAACCAAGAGAAGGGACTGTGTTGCCTTTGAGAGCCAGAAAAGGGTTGGGGAGAGCAGTTGGGGAAGCAGCTGGGGCCAGTGAACAGTGGGACCTTCTTCCTCCCTGAAGTCCTCAAGAGCCCATCAATTATGCAGCTCCCAGAATACTTGATGTGAATGATTTGGGGGGAAGTCAGAAGGGGGATCACTCCCTAGTGAGGTTCACATGGAAGTGAGACAGGGCCAGCGCCCCAGGACAAGGAATTAGAGATTGAGAAGTGTGAAGTCAGTCCTTGGAAAGTCACAGAAGTCTTGCAGAAATTTTGAATTGCCCCAGGCAGTAGAAGGGGGGGGCGGGTAGTGAAAGGACTCCCGAGTGGTTCTCAAGATCCAGGGATGTGCCCAGGGTGGCTCCTTCAGACCGGGTGGTGAGGAAAGGCCTCACCAAGGAGGTGACGTGCAACCTGATAGCTCAATCACGATCACATGAGGAATGAAGTTTTCCAGGCAGGGGGCACAGCCAGTGCAAAGTACTGGGCAGGAAACAGCTGAGGAAGCGGGAGCAGTGCAGCTGGAGCATATGGCCAGGACAGCGGGATGAGCAACCAGGAAGGCGAGAGCAGGACAGGGTAGTTCAGGAGCCAGAGTAAGGGGAGTGTGATTCATATCAGGGAAGGAGGAAACCATTAGGGATGGTGTTAAACAGCCACAGAGCATCGCCTGATCCACCTGTTTAAAGAAACCTGGCCAGGGGCAAAAAAAAAAAAAAAAAAAAAAAAAAAAAAATGGTGCGCCTGGGTGGCTCAGTGGGTTAAAGCCTCTGCCTCCGGCTCAGGTCATGATCCCAGGGTCCTGGGATCGAGCTCATCTGGCTCTCTGCTCAGCAGGGAGCCTGCTTCCCTTCCTCTCACTCCGCCTGCCTCTTTGCCTGCTTGTGATCTCTGTCTGTCAAATAAATAAATAAAGTCTTTAAAAAAAAAAAAAA